>JAAXYW010000629.1:0-32745 GCA_036851895.1 Orthonychiurus folsomi | reverse complement strand
GTAATGCTTTACTTTACATCCGACCCAAAGCTCCCTCCCGTTCGTGCGGCAAAGAGCCAAAAATCGACGTGCGAAACACAAGTGTATAAAATAACCCTGAAAACATCTTAACTAATGTTAATTGACGTTAAATTGTCAAATTAAACTTTACCTTTACAAATTATAAATAGTTCCTGTCATCACCGCTCTCTTTTAGTATTCTTAAATTTTTAGTCGTATATCCTGACACAATGAATGCTCAACCGAATAATGCTGTCACCGTTTAACAGTTAAATTAAACTACACCAGTTAGTTATGAAGTTAGTTTATCAATTGTTGTGCCCCGGTTAATCTTCTTTACCCCTAAAGCCTTTATAAATAGTATAAATGCAAATTTACTTGGATAAATCCGTTAGTTCTATTATAAAAAAGGTAGTTAATTTTGAAATGAATTTTAAATTTTTTAGTCGGTCCAACGGTCAATGCGTGGGAAGGACGCGGATTCACCGGACTCTACACAGGCCCATATTTTGACAACAGTACACCGACCAATTTGACGGCACAGTTGGGCACACATTCATTTCTCCACTGCAAAGTGAAGCAACTGGGAAATAAATCCGTAAGTTCATGCAATTTTATCCTACATCCTTATACAAAGTTAAACGCCAGATGTGAAGCAATTGGGAAATAAATCCGTAAGTTCATGCAATTTTATCCTACATCCTTATACAAAGTTAAACGCCAGAACACAAAAATAAAAATAACCCACATAACTCTCACAAAACATTCTTCAGATGCTAGGTTAGTAAAGTAATTAGATTAAACCACGGCTTTTTCGTTTTATTAATAATGATGGCACAACCAGCAAAGCTAAATCGCATACACATAGTTTGGATCAGTCCGTCAAACGGATTTTCTAGTTTGTTGCCCCCATCGAATTCCCCGGCACAGCAAAGAAAGAGGGGAGTTCCGAGTAAATTTGTTAATAGTGGAGTGGGTGGTCCGTAGTACTTGTAACAAATTGAGGAATCCAGGCTTCCCTCCCACTCCAAGCTGCCAGGAATTGAAGTGCTTTGAAAGTAATACCTATTTGATTTATGTAAAGTAATACAGTTAGAGTTTGGGGGAATCGGTTGGAAGGATCCAAGGCTTTCGATTGATGTTTAGTTTACATACAATTGGGTGCTGGAGTCATACAGTCTCTCCCCTTAATGTTCCCACAACACTTGGAGTGGGAAAGATAAAGATTTTCCCCGTTTGGAGGGCCGGGCGGGCGGCGGCGTGGCGGAGACGGAGAAATCTGGTCGGTGAAAGAGACACACACGGAGAGGGTGGGTAGGCGAATGCTGAAAGCAAATTCATGTTTGATGTTATGCGTCGGAGTCGAAGGGGTTTGTAACTAGACCCGTGGAGTAAAACCCTCATAAATATTTATCACATGGTAGCACAATGTGCCAGAATTCTTTGTACAACAAATCATGAAATATGCGAGAGTGACTCCAAGGCATGGCCGGGGAGGGAAGACAGTTTCGTTTTCAGAGGGAAACAACGGGTGCTTCAGTCACACTTGGCCGACTGTGGTTGTTCTTTCCATCAAACAACAAGCTTTCATACTACGAGCACATCACACACAATGTTGACAAAGGGATTTGATAAGTGAAATGTAAATAGGAGACGGGGAGTCGGAGGAGGCCTGGCTCCACAAATTTGCATGCATTAGCAGAAAAAGTTTTAAAACAAGTCTCTCTTTAACATGACATGGGCTTAGAGTGAACCGCGTGTTCTGTCGGTTTCGGTTAGGACGAAGTCGCATGTGGCGTGCTGTGCGTGGTCCGATGGGAAAAAATAGTTTGCGGTTAGGTACCGGCTTGTCGTAGTTTATTTTTTTAAAAAAAGCTTGCAGGCTTGGGTTTTATATTTTTACTTCTAACTGTAAGGAATATTTTTATGGTTAATATATTTTAAAATTGGAATGAATTTGGTGTTTTGTCACCAAAATCGGAGAGTATGTGGAGCTAATCTATTTATATTTATTGAGAGTTAAATCAAGAATGAAGAAATATTCCCTGGCGTCTTGCCTACACAAAAACCACGTAACCCAAAAATATCTCTCGAGTCATTAAAACTTGAAAGCTGAGGAAATTCCCTTGCCATCATTTGGACCATTTTGTGAGGAAGCAGATGCTAAGAAAAGTGATTACAATAAATTTCCCCCTAAAACTAAAATGGAGAAAGTTGGCAGGGATTTGAGTTCCCACAAACAAAGCCCGCCTTCCCTAGAAACTGGGAGCCCTGCCGGAGCGGGAGAACACAAAAACAGGAAGATTTGGCGGAAAATGAAGGCACTGCGTACATTTGGACGCGGAAACCGATGCATTTAATACACTAAATTGAGATGAAGTAAAAAAAACACACGCAACTTAGTGAGGGTGACCCCATGGAAGAACCCCGCCTTGGGCGGGAATTGAGTTGGGGCGGAGGAGGTAAATGCGATGAAGTGAAGGGCAATAAATTCTTAAACGATCGATGGTCGAAAGAGAGTCAAGACACGGATGGACGATAACGGTTTATCTCCCAAAACCCAGGCCCGTTTTCAGCTAAAACCAAAACTTTTGGATTCAGGAGATTCTTACGGGAGCAAAGGAAATGAACTCCCCTCCGTCCCATCCGGCGAGAAAAGACAAAAGACACAAAACCCAGGTGAGGTTTTAGGTTGGGTTGGTTTTGAACATGGGATGAGGATTGGGGAAGGAAAAAGCTTCTTTCATTCTCGGGGATTGCTCAAAGAAAGGGAACGAAAACTTAAGCTACTTACGGACGGGGAAAATTTCCGCCTTCTGCAACTCCCTAAGAATTTTCTCTGCCCCTGCCCTTTCCTTAATATTATCACGACGAAGGAAGAAATTCTGCCCGCCATCCTTAGTACATGCCCTTAGCCTCGGACAGACGGCAACTTAAGTTTTACTCGGATCTTTCTCTCAAGTTTTGGTTCAAGAGTTTAGCCTGAACGAACATGGTTTTGCGCTACGAGCATTATTTCCGCTTCCCTTGCACTTAAGCTTCTGTGAATGAATGATTTCCCAGCTAATACAACCTGTCCAACCGAATTTCCCACTGCATCCCCGAATTTTGGAAGGAGCAAATTCTAGTGTGTAGGGGTCCTGGCCTCCAGGCCGCCATTCATAGTCGACGAGCAAGGATGTTTTCCAAAGCGCCTTCCACTTTATTGACTGGAAAGAGAACATGGACAACCATGCAGACAGTACACAATTCAGTTTTGGTCCATGAAAGGGATTTGCAAAACGGTGACACTACTCGTTTTCAAGTTTTCACTTTCCTACTCATAAATTTTAGATGGAAACATGTTGGGTGGGAGTTATTAGTATTTTCAGCTTCGAAGATTTTAGTGTGCTTTCTTATTGTTATTTCTGGCTAAGCATCACTGTAAAGCCGAATTTAAAATTATTTGTTTGGTCACAAGTACAAAATATGTTAGTTGTCTGGGTTAACTTGTTTAGTTTGTCTCATCCTCAAACAAGAGGGGTAGTATGTATTTTACATTTGAAGCGCTCAAATTTTTTTAAAAAAAAGTTGTTAACATTTTCCAAAAGACTTGGTAGAAAAATCTCTCGTCATTCCACCACACTTTGGAGTAAATGGGAAAAGTGGGGCGGGAGAGAAATATCCCTGTACTTGAGCAAATTGACGGGTAAGACGACTAAGCACAATGGCCCCGGCCCAGCTTAAGAGAAGAAGATAACAAACAAGAGAGATTTAAGGAGACGTATTTTCTCTAACGGATGCAAACGTTGTAGATAAGAAGCTTAATGTTGTGTGAATTAGGCTATAAAGTTTCCGTTTCCCATTTAGTTCTTATTACGTGTTTGCTTTCCCTTGCCGTCCACAAATAGTCTTCGCTGTTGACGCAAAGGACCAGCATTACGTTACATTTAAATAACGCCCGTCACTCTGTATTACCGTTTTATTGCTTCCTGTCCAAAACTTGGGTCTAATTTACTACACCACTGTATATTTACAAACTCAAGCTCGGCAAGAAAAATCCTCCCTCTTGGTTTTAGTCCCTGTCGTACATATTTGTGGAGTTTTCGGACAGGATGTATGCATGGGTATTAAGGATGTCGGTCCCCTGCTCCCCGAAATGTTTTTTTAGTATAAGTAATGACTGAGTTTATTTCCTCCTTTCAAGAAATCTCCATTCATGCTGTTTTATAAATAACTCAAGTCTTTTTTGTTTGACAGCTCCTTAAGCAAATTAACAGTTTCAAAGTTAAAAACAAATTTTAATGAATGGGAAATACATTTTGGACCGGGGCTTTCCTCATAAAAAAACTTTGCTTTTGCTTGAAGGATTGAAGAAAGAGAATTCGGCCCATTAAGATTTCCCCGACTCGTCGTCGTCTTTAGTCCGTGCCTTTTTGTAAGGTTGCTTACCGTTAGTGCATGTTGAAAAGGAAAGTCTTGCTAACTTCAAAAAACTTACATTCGTCATGTCACGTCGCCGTCGCGTTCGTCCCTTGCGTGCGTTCCATAAGTAGAGGGCGGGAACGGGAAAGTAAGGCTCCTCCGGCTTCCTTGAGATAGAGATGTGAAAGTGCAAGAAAACAAATGCCTTGGGAATGTCACATAATAAGAGAGGACGGACTTGATTTATTTGCCTTAGTTCTGCTATGTATGTATGGATTCAACCACCGGAGATGCAATAATGTCGTCGCCGTCGTCGTCCTTCTTGGCTAAGAGTGGCGTCTGTACCCACACTTTCCCGGGAGAGGTTTTCTAATCAAGTGAACTGGAGGAAAATTTTTGCATTTCAAAGGCAAATCCAGCCTCCCCGTTTTCCTGTCCGCATGGCACATGGCAGGCACCATTACATGGAAAATCTTACCACCTCCAAGGGGTGTACCCACTGGGATCCGTACCACCTCAGTGCCCACCACCAACCACCACCATTCAAGCCCGGAGAGAAAAATGAAAGTTTTCAAGTTTTTTTTTGTACGCTTCCCTTCCAACTTGAACACTCAAATCTGTCCGTGCCCTTTCTCTACTTTGAGTTATGCTTCCTTCCAGAGATAACTCCATATTTGTCTTTCATTTTCTCTAAGGCTGGGTTATGCGTGAAATGTGGACGTACGGACGTATGAACTGCAAATCCTTTCAAATTCTGTACATTCACGGACTAATCTATCAGTTCCCATGAATTAATGATCTGGTTTGTGTAACCTAATTGATTTGGTGTAATTATTTCAGTTTAAATTAGTAAATGAATTTCGAATTTGTTTCATAGGGAAACATTTTTGACTTGAATTTCTAGATACGGGATACCGCTTGAAAAATATAAAATTTTGATATAAATTATAACATAAACAAAGCTCCACGGTGTCAATGGATGTTAGGGATTAATTTTGACAAGCAATATTTATAAACTTGGATATTTATTCTTGGTTTTTTCACTTAACGTCACAAGAACCTCCTCCACCAACTTTCAATATTCACTTTATTTAGAAAAGTGGTTTATACGAAAATTCCCAGGTTTATTTTATCACCAACAATTCCATCTAATAAAAGGAGACAAGTCATGCCAAGTTCTTGGCATCGCACAAATCTAATGTTTTTCGCAAGACCGTTTCACTCCTTCCCCGTGAAATAACGAAAGAAATGTGAGAGAGGAGAGGAGCGGATGGGAGCGTGTCTCGAGAGAAAATACTCCCATCATGTATCTTCCCGGACATTGTATTATTTCAGAGAAAGTTGGAGAGAGAGCATGACAAGAGACAGGAGAAAGATGATAGAGGAGCGAGAGGACTACTTATTAAATATCAGTAAAAAGAGCTTTTGGCTCTCACTAGAATTTTTCTCTCTTTTTCCACTCCATCCTCGCCAACCGACACAGTTTTCCTCATCATCAATCTGTGTGAGGGCAAAAAGAACAGCCAGCCCCCATTTTAATGTATACAACTTGTATGTAGTCAGAGTCAGAATGTAATTCTTAGCTGGACAGACGGGCAAGCAGGATGATTTTTTAAGGATTACATACATTTCCCCCCGAAATGATTAAGATGTTTTGAAGGAGATAAGTAGTAAATTCCTGGAATCCATGGGCTAACTTCAACATTGGCGTTGATTGGGTGTGGAATTCAGAAGGCTCAATCCTCTCCGGCTTCATCAAGACATTGCGAACCAAAAGGGAAATTGAATACCCAGTTTAATATTCACTGCCTCCCTGCAAATTAATTAAATCCCATTCTAACAAAATGCTACTCCGTACACGCTATACCCTCGTATAACCTCATTCAAGAATCCGACATGTGGGAACACCCGTGCCAACGACGAGTACTCCATATCACTCGGTCAAATATAACGTAACGAATGGAATGATAATGATATCTTTTGAGATGTTGGGAAAAAAGGATTGAATGGGAAAGTACTAGGTACGTACGAGAGAGGATGAAGGTTTTGTGGACGGGGGAGTTAACATGTGCTGAATCGAACATGACATGCCAGGAATAAAGCAAAGCACAACTAAAATCCCATGGAGTGTAATTGAATTTCAGATTAAACTCCAGGCCTCCGTTGTATGTATTATTAAAGCAGGGACTGGCTCTGAATCGGGGATTCCTTCACATTCCCCTCCCGTGGATGAAGCTCTTCCATTTTCACGCAATGCAATGCAATGCATTGAGATGGGACACTCATGCGGAATTTCCTTCCCCGAAACTAACCGATCCCTCCGAAAATCCTTCAGCCATTTGAAGTCGTCTACACTACATTTGGAAGATATTTAAGGAATTTTGCAACTGCTTCTCATGTTCCCTGATTAAACCTCCAACTTCTTCCTTATCCACCGTAACGAAATGCATGGGAATCTGACTGAGAGGCCATTGTGGGAGGACAAAAGAAAATGAAGAAATCCAATCTGTGTTGTTTCACTGTTTTCTTCCCCCCTCCCTCATCCGAATACAAAATAGGTGGATTAGCATTAAGGAAGTGTAGTCCTAGACTCGAAAGTCATGGGTTGAGGAGTCTTCTTCTTCTTGTCTTGGAGTTAATTCAAGTCCGCAAGCAACACTAAACGAGGGAGACGCGGGGAAGGGCCCCCGAACTTTGCCATCTTCTTTCCCCCCTTCACTTCCACTTTCTTCTCCAACAGTCTCAATTCCCAAATACAATCCCAAATCCGGGTAATCACTACTTTCTCAGGGGAAATTGCAGGAACGCATCAGTCAATTACATCAGTGCTTTCTTTGGCTCGTGGCTGACATGACTGGGGACACGAGTGGGGGCGCCAAGGAGGAACAAAAACATTCACAAAAATCACGATGATCTGATAGCGCCGTGGAAGGAGTAAAGTAGAAAGAGTTTGAAGTGGAGCCGAGTTTACTTGAGCGGGGGTCATAAAAATAAGTAGAATTTTACAATTTATTTCAAAAATGCAAATGTTCCCCTCCCTTTTGCGCATGCAGTCAGCCATAGAAAGTCCAACGAGCTGGAAAACTTCTGCATTATTGTCAATACGGGTCCCGGACAAAAATATATGGAAGGCACGCCGATGAAACGACCAGCCCACCGAAATTAGAGTTTGGACTCTATTTATTGCAACTTTTTTTAAAAGCTTTCATGTCCAAGCACGTCGGAATTCGTTGGATGGACGGGCGAACGGTCCGGTGGTCGGGCAACAAAAGAATATCGTCGAAATAGGTTTACTATATATTCCACCCGGTGCCACCGACTTCCCCCCGCCCCCACCCCACTCTCATTTCACTAAAAGGGAACGTTCCGGGCAAAAGTTCTTCGTCGGATTCTGAACTTTTTTTTTCCTATTCAGAAATTGACTTTCTCTGTCTCCACCGAATGTTCCACTGGTCAAAGCAGTCAATTCAATGCATCTTACGGCACGACCAGGCTGGACTTCACTGTCGGCATACACAGGACGGGACGGGACTTGTGTGGCATACAGGGGGAAAAGGCATTTCCCAAGTGAATCTATAAATGTCATGTTCATGACGGTTCAACTTTTGTTCAGTTTCTCTTTACATATTATTTGTCATGGGAAATGGTAGCTCTGGTGAGGCGGACGGACGTACACGTCTCCCTCACATGAAGTGCATGCAAGTAAAATATTAGCGAAATTCTCCAAATATGAAAGGAAGGAGTGACAGGCCCGTCTTGACTTCTCTGCACTGCACGTGCTCATGGGGACTGGACAATGGTCGATAAGAGCTCCCAGTGCCAGAAAATCTATTAAATCGTAAAATACGACTACGCCACACACCCTTCCAAGCACGCGAACAAGGATTTCAAAAAATATTAGTTCTGGCTTCGACGGAGAAAGGAGGTTAATTGATTTCTATTAAAGGACCTCGGCTCCATGTTCACTGGTGAGGAATGTCCGTCTTTCTACTAGGCAAACATGTTGCAAGATATTTTTGTCAAGTCCTTCTTGTTATTACAACCCACTAAAAACTGTCACCGAAAAACGGATGGCTATAAAAGCAAATTGCCATCAAAACAATACATTATTACTATGAAGCAATAGTTTGATTCAGAGGCTCTGACATGACGGACTATAAAACTTCCACTTTTACGTGTATTTATAAACAGCAACCTTAAATACATGGATTGGAGCCTAAATTTATTCTAATTTTGGACAATTATTTTGGGTTTCAGGTATCGTGGATACGAAAAAGGGATTCACATATTCTGACAGTTGATCGCTACACATTTATTGCCGATGAGAGATTTCAAGTACTTCACAATGGTGAGACATGGACACTCCAAGTCAAATACGTTCAACCCCGAGATGCAGGTAATAGCATGGCATGACGGATGTTTTTCAATTCTCCAACTTGTTGAAAACTTGTCAACAACTTTTACTTAAATCGTTTTTCAATCAACTTAGGAGAGTACGAGTGCCAAATCTCATCTGAGCCAAAACTCTCACAATTTGTGTACATGGACGTTGTCATTCCACAAACCAAAATACTGGGCGAAGCTGATTTATTTGTCAAATCCGGGAGCACAGTGCAAATCAAATGTATCATAACCCAGTGTCTTGAGCAGCCCGCTTATATATTTTGGTACCATGATGGAGCCAGGGTAGTCAACATCAATGGAAAACATCAGTGGGTAGATCGAGTAAGGTTTTGCTTTATCTGAATCCATAATGCATGTTCACTTTTGTATTTGTGAGCAGTGAGTTTACACGTAAATAATCCATGTCTACAGGTGAACTCAGACACAATTATCGGGACACTAGTAATCAAATCAACAGGGCGTCGTGATTCCGGAAATTACACATGTGCTCCATCCAATTTAGAATGCGCCAGCGTCATGCTTCACGTGCTCAATGGTAATTTATGTTGGGGAATTTTGAATTCAACTTTAAAGTCGACAATTTAATTTATTTAATTGGTTGGTTTCCAGCAGTTTTAATTAGATTTTCTTCTTCAAATAATTCTACCGATACTACTACTGATTTGTTGAGTTACAATACTAAAATTTAGTACTGAATTGCAGGTGAGCAGCCAGCAGCAATGCAGCAGGGATCAACGGCCCAATCCCCCCGACTGTTCAACTGGGAAAAGGGATTCCTGAGTATAATTTTAACAAATTGTGTTTTCCTTTTCCAAACCCTTCAACTCCCAATGAATCCATTCCCACTCAATTCTCCGCTACTGCACTTCTCCCAATGTAATTACACATGTGCTCCATCCAATTTAGAATGCGCCAGCGTCATGCTTCACGTGCTCAATGGTAATTTATGTTGGGGAATTTTGAATTCAACTTTAAAGTCGACAATTTAATTTATTTAGTTTTAATTAGATTTTCTTTTTCAAATCATTCTACCGATACTACTACTGATTTGTTGAATTACAATACTAAAATTTAGTACTGAATTGCAGGTGAGCAGCCAGCAGCAATGCAGCAGGGATCAACGGCCCAATCCCCCAGACTGTTCAACTGGGAAAAGGGATTCCTGAGTATAATTTTAACAAGTTGTGTTTTCCTTTTCCAAACCCTTCAACTCCCAATGAATCCATTCCCACTCAATTCTCCGCTACTGCACTTCTCCCAATGAAGTTGCAATCTCAACAAAAATTCTCAAACCAAACTCCATAACGTGTGTGCGTGTGTGGTAAGCTACAATGGTCGGTAGATGCAGGTCCTTCTAGCAAATGTACATACTAAAATGTAAATACGTAATTGTGAACACGTTTGTCGTTCATTTGACTACATTATTTAAAAGTAGACGGAGGTGTTGTTGCTAGTTAAGTGTTTTTCTGATTATGTTATGTGACTTAGCAGTGCTACTACTATTAATGATACGATACGGATACCCTACTACCATAAATTAAGTAAGTACAGAATGCAAGGATGCGGAGGAAGGATTGGATGTGCACGTCTTCTAAATAATTGTGATATGATTGAACGAAAGAACACAAATAAAATGTATGTTATTAGAAATGAGAAAAACGTAGATTTGTGGTGGAGGCTTTATTTGAAAAAGATTAATTCTCGCACTTGACTGCACGTGGTGAGAAATGAAAGTGATTCTAATTTCATTTGGGTGACATGACGTACGTTGAATAAATTCAAATTTGGTTGGACCCATAACCCAATTTCTAAAGAGCACGCAGAACAATACAATTTATTCCAAGTGGAAGAGTGGAACAAAGGCAAAGGCTTGTATTTGCTTGTAGTACACTTTCAGCTTTCAGAGATAATTGATGCCTTTGATCTTTGCTAATACAATTCAGTCGGACGCATCATGTGTGTGAATGCAATGCCTGAATTCAATTTGAAGATCAAACGAAGCATTAAAGTGTGTTTTGCTTTACACAGATCAAGTGACACAAATAACAATCCCTTAGCTGACCACATGCAAATTTCAGGCCCTTCAACATTTTGATTGGTATAATCCTTTGGTCGGCGGTACTTGGTTTCAATTTCATTCACGTTTTTCTCGTTTCAGTATTCATTTCAAATTAGAATGGCATATAACTTTGAAGCCATTTCTGAAATTTATTTTATTCATTCGGATGAAACAAAATATTAAGCTGTGTTCTTTTCTTCTTGGCCTGATGTTTAAACATTACACGCCCTTTCATGCATTATAATTTTGCATTAGCCACCACACCACACTTTGAGCTTGTAAATGGAACTATTTTAATAACGTTTGCTTAGGTAGTTGACAAACTTCCCTTAGGCACCTTCACACTTACGCAAAAGCGTTAAGCAGACTGACTAATGTTTGAACATTTTGTACAGGGGTATGTACATAGTGTGGATTAGATGTGTATCAGTGGGTAAACCACATAAGATAAATTTTTGCTTCTGGCCGTTCGTGGGTTTGTAGTAGGAGTGAGGGTAGAAATAGCGGAAGCGAATACATTAAAGTGGAGGGTATAAAAATGAAATGTGTTTGGAAGCGTAATAACGATTCGAATGTAATGTTACCTCTGTGGGCGACGCGACGTAAGGCTCGGGGAAACCTACCACAGCCTAGCACAACTGCTGTACAAGGAATAAAGTGGACAACTGGACACACGGCCATAACTACGGAGTAACTTTCACTTTGACTTCCAGATAATATCTTTTGGGACAATCTCTATGTAAATGTGGGGAAGGGGAATGGGGGTAGTGCATGGGCAATAACCATTTTAAGCCAGTGGAGAAACTTGCAAAAATTACACTTTCCTCATGTCCTCTGCAATGGCCAACCCAGACATGATGTCTTCTCGGTGCGGGAAGGCGGGAACATCCACCGCCGCCAGTCCTCGCCATGCCATGCAATGCAAATGGGAATTTCCACAGCCTGGTGCCCAACAGCAAATGCTTTCACCGCTTTCCTTCCTCTTTCCAAGTGGAAATTGCTAATGCAATGTGTGGATGCAGGATGGGAATAAATAAAACCCGAGTCAAGTCCGTATCTTTCCCTTTTACCCAAGTAAAATATCTTCTTGGCTTTTGTTTTTATTAATGGGAAGGGACATGGCTGGGCCGAGGCGGACTGCTGACCGAAATAGTCAAGGGAATATAAAACTAATTACCATTTGCTGCTATGGTTTAAAATATTCCACAATGGACTTTACAACGGGAACGGCATGGATGGATGGAGTAGTGTAATAATCCGAAGAGAGCTCCCCAAGGAACTCCGGGAGTTTAGTGTGCTGTAAAGAATAAATGATTCAGTTTATGATTGGTTCGTAATTGGTCCTCGACGAGTATAACGGATTTACGCTTTTCATTGAGAATCGTTAAAAAATGATATCCAGGCCAATGGGAGCCAAAAGCATGGAGACTTACCTCCATAACATTATGGACCAACTCCAAATTATTATCAAATTAATTAACTTTGACTGCGGTTAAATTGTTTGCAATAAGAGGGAGGAGGTCGGCTCCTTGGCACGGATGAAGTATTACGTAAGTGAATGAGCCATAATAATAATAATGTGTGTGATAATGGGTCGGGCTGGAGGGGAACTGGGAGGAATGCAAAGGACCCATGGACTTAGGGCGGCGGATGAAAGGCAAGGGAAAGAGTATAACTTATAAAAACATCACTTCCGGATGGGAAGATTTTTATCTTCAGGGCACTTCATTATTTTCCCCCTTCCCTTTGCGCATTCATTCCATCCCAGACCCGTCCCTCCTTAANTTCATTCCATCCCAGACCCGTCCCTCCTTAAGAAAGAGCAGTCAACAGTCTCATGGCTAATTTAACAATTTGAGGTACTTTCCTTTATTTCCTTTAAACGTTAACTTATGGAGGAATCCCCGAGTGCGTGGGAACAAAAGCTCTTGTGTTTTCTATTCCCTTTCGTCTCCTTTACCCAAGGGTGGGTCTGGGCTATTTGGTCTGAGCAAATAATAATATGCTTTCTAATGCCTATGGGCAATCACTTCAGTACAGTCAATGATTGCATGCACGTACATACAGGTCTCTGCAAATTTTGGGGGATGAAAAACTTCAAATATTGAAAGGTGATTGAAGGGAAGGCTTTCAGTGTGTTAATTACGTTATTTGAACTTTTAGCTGCGAGTAGGTGTGGGCGGAGGACGTTTAGATGTGAGGGATTTGACGTGAGTGAATGAATACACCTGGAGGGAAAACTAAAAGCAAATGTCAAATTCCATGTGCGTCGCTATTTCCCAGGAACTCGATCCACATGTTAGAGATTAATACAAAAGTTGTACATTTTTGTCAGGGCTGCACTGGATTAATTGCAGAATCACTCATCCGCAGATTTAAAACAAACACCTGGCTACCACAGCAGTTACATTCCAAGAGTTGAATCAACGAGTGAGACATTTAACTCCTCTCCAAATGACAAAACTTGTGTTTTTTTGTGGGAAGACAATCAAGCTTGAGGGGAGAAAGAAAAGTACTACATATGCAAAATCAACGAGCGTATAAAATTTAGTGTTGAGTTTCCAGAAGTCATCTGATACGGAGGGGAGATAAAATAAAGCTTAAGTCTAAAATAAAGCCTGCTATTATGTTCCAGTTGAAATCTTCCTCGGCTTACGTTTACACATCACACATTTCTCAGCCGCCCAAGCCCCAACGCGCCCTTCGTTGCCGCCGCCGTTCTCCAGTCCTCGTGTTTTGCTATCACCTGCCTGGGAACTATTTTGCCCAATCTCCCAGAAATCTTGGAAGAAGAAGATGATGGCTCTTCTGAGGGGGAAAAGGAGGAGAAGTGGTACCGTTCCTCAGCTGAATATTAGTACTATGCCTGTAGGACACTCACATTATTTTTATTCACGGAAAGAACAACTAAGCTTCGAATTACATGGAGACTGGAGTTTCCCGTCCCCGCCTCGTTGGGTAAGGAAAAATTCCCACTTTGAATATCTTCCTTACCTTCTGTTTTGAATATATTTTACCAAAGCACTCAAAGTATCATCATTTTGAATTCAGTGCAAGAGAACAAAATGATGTACCCGTCTTGTTATTCTGTAATTTTTCTTGTCGAAGCAGTTTTTCTGGGAATAAAATAGCTTCCAGTATTCTCCTACACGAACTTAAAAGAGGAAATGCCATAAAATGGCACCCTTTATGGGAGGCGCGTATTCTTAAACACCGTGGTTGCTCAAATCTCTCAAATCTGTTCAAGAAGTTTGAAGCCCATTGTATCTTTAGCTGTTTGAAATTTCAATTTAAAAAAATAAAATAAAAATAATAGTTTTTAAGTAAATAAGACGGAAGTTAATGGTGGTGAACTTATCAAATAAAGATTATTGTGTTGATTTAGAGAATCAAATTTGACCGGTCCAATTTTAATGAAATTTTGCAGATTAGTTTGACTCTTGCGACCAGTCACCGCACCGCATGCATCAAGACTAATCACTCTCCAACATTTTAATTAAACGATTCTTGAGAGAAGTCACACTCCTACGTGCGTACGTATCTGAACTGCAGGAGTAAGTGACACGCAAGAAAAAGAAATTAAAGGAGCTGACACACTCCAAGAACTCTTTTCAATCAACAGAGACGAGAATGGAATGTCAAAATTTGAAACTTGAGACTCATGGAATTGGAGTCAAGGCGAGCGAGGATTGCAACTACTAAACTGTGCAGAGTTAGTTTGCAATCGTGCATGACCGAGGCAAGGGAACGTCAAAATGAGAAGCCAAAACATTTTCGTCTCCAGATTTTTAATAATGTTTTTGATCGTGTGCACTTTACAAGCGATTAGAAGTGAGCAAAGCCAGCAGTAAACAATCCCTGAGAATAGAATTTAGAACACACTTCAATTCTTTTCGCTCCTTTCTTACTCTATTCAAGTCTCTCTTGACTTGTCACCAGTTGACTGGTAATTAGAAAGCTGGGAAGAATTTTCTCATTAGTGAATTTTTTTTTTTTCACAGTCTCAAGTTCCGCAAGCAGCCATCGTCAAATTTCACCATATTGATCCACGAACGTGATATATGAGCCGATTTCCTTGGAAAATGAAGAATTACATCTTTAACACATTCTTTTTTTTAGCAAGGCTAAGACTAAGAATAACGACTGCGGATCCAACCTGTAATATTCCAAATTCAAGCTTTAAAAAATGTGATGCCGATGCGATGGCCGATACCAATCTTTAAATCACATGAAAGTGCGAGAACCCACGTCCATAATTTCATATCCGTTCCGGCAAGTGTCAAATTATTAACTTTTTTTATAAATAACTCCGACCCACAAGCTGGCAAACTCCTGGAGTCCTAGATTTTCCAATTTATGAACTTTTCTTGTTCATATCCCAAAAGTCTAGGTCCAGGAGGTGGAAGTAAGGCCCGGGACCCTCAACGACTCTCATAATGAGTTGAACTTTGCAAAGTCAGCAAGTGGCCGAGTCCCTCCCATCTCGCCTCCTGGACAAGGAATAAAAACACGGAGCGTGCCAAACTTGGTACAATTGAATGAGATCATGGCTCAACCTCGGCTCCCAGTCCTTACGCTTATGTGAAGCGATAGAGTTTCTAAAGGAGAAAAGCCCATAAAAATTTCCCCACAACTTTAGAAAGTCACTTGTGTTAAGTCGGGGCAAGGGGAATCGATTTTCTCTTTTGGCCATTGCTTTTTTTGCCAAGGAAGATAATCACCAAAACCTTAAACCTTTTGGGCCTGGAGCTCCAAGTCATTCACTGCTACTCCCCTCTCAGCGTCTTACCTCATTTCTTTGTCGTGACCTAAACTCCTTCAGGTTTTTTCCTTCACAAACATCACCACGAACGAAACCAAAATCCATTCTGCAAAGGACTATTAATTTTAGAAAAAAATCGCATAAAAACTTCGACGAACCGAACATAAACCGACCATATTGAAGCATTAAAATGTTGCTGACGTGAAAATTATAAGAACCGCAAGCTTCACGCGTGTGGAATTGGTGACGTGTTGGAAATAGGAAAGCGAAGCCAGTGGCAAACTTACACTTCCTAACGTACAATAAGTTTACGTGTCATGATGGAGAATTTATTTCGATGCATTAGATAATTTGACGTTTCTTTTTATTCGGACACGATCCAGCAATCCAAAAAGTTTTTTTTCTGCTTCATGCTGTCAGACAAGTTGCTCGTATTTTACATCTTGGGGATTTGGAAAGCAAGGCTTAATATGATGTGGGGCTTCGGCCTCAAAACGGCGCTTCCAGTCGATATCGGAAAATTTTTACTCAGCGATAAAATGGCCCGGCAAATGACGACAGATCGGAGACGGGAAAATAACCTGGACCCCTGACCAAAGAAAATGCTTTCCAGACGACTGGACTATATTACATCCGTCGTCCAGTTACACATTCCATATCTCCATATTAAGTATCGTTTTAAGATCAGCATAAAATGCTCTGCTTGCGGAGTAATGGGGGAGGGATATGTTTCATGAGCGGGGAGCTCCTCTGCACTTTTTAAAGATAAGGAAGTAATGTGCCAGATTGATAAATTACTGGACATAAAAATTCCTGACAGCTGACTAAAGTCTAATATGAACCTGCTTATTACACGTTTCCCTTATCTCGGAAAGGAATAGTGCATGTGAATAAAAAGGTAGATTTAATACTTTTTGCAGATGCAGTAAAGTAGGGAAAATGTGACCGTAAATCATTCGAAAGACTTTCCCAGGCAAAGGAAATCTTCTCCCTTCGTCCCTTCAGCAATGGGAATAATAAAAAAATGGTTTATGTAATAAGTTGGGGAGATCCCCAGTCACCAAAACTTAATGTAACCTCATTTCTCATTTTTACAGATTTTTTCATTCTCTTCACACAGATGTGATCCACGCCCTTTATTCTTAAAAATAGAACAATATTTTAAATTTTATTGTTGAGTTACATCCATGTAAAGGAGGAAGTTCACATTTTCTGAATCCCACTCAAATTTGTTGGCTTACGGTTGGATATCCGGAAAGTCGTGCTACAGTTCTATTCTGAGAATTGGAAAGTGGAAAGCCGCTCCTGTCACGGAACCAACTATTCTACAGAGGGATAAAAAAATTTTGTAGAGTTTCAAAATGATAAGGACGCCCAAGGCATGCATTACCTTTCCCTGAAAAGAATTCGACATTGAGAACCTTATTTAGTGCAGAAACTTTCCTAATTGGGTCCAACTGCCATTGTGTCGCCTGGCATTCTGAGAGTAAACTTTCTCAAGTAAAAGTTGCAATTTCTTTCCTCACTCCCATTTCTTCCTCGCTCTTCGCATCCCGTGACTTTACCAGAAGTGGAAATAGCCTGAAAGGAAAAAATGTTTATGGTTTTTCCTACTCTCCTAATTGAATATTTAAGGACCTGAATTTATTTTGGAAATTTTGAGATTAAGCTGAAAACAGAGGAACAGAACATTGCTACAGAAATTTATTACAACCTTTTATAATAGGCGACACGCAAAATAATTTCATACTGTACGCATATATGCGAAAGTTTTAAACAGCTGTAGTGTATGGCTCGAGGGAATACAGAATTAATAGCATCTACAGAGATAAACAAGCATTCTATCTGTATTTTTGAGATATCAAGTTATTTAGCATTAATCCGACCAGGAAATTCACAAAACTTCAAATCAGGGCAATGATCTAGTATCTGGGTATAGATATCAAATATCGAGACAGCTTTAAATAAGGCTAAAATCTTCTAAAATCTCAGAGTAATCCAATTGAAGGAGGCTCAGTTTTGCATCGTATGCCCCGGAAGTATTAGTCGTAGTAATACCCGCCCAACTTCAAAGAAACCAAACCAAAAACCCAATTACGTAATGGTTAACATTGAACAGGATATGAACTGATGTAAGTTGTGCGTGACGCATTCCATCTGTACCGATCCAGCACATGCACGTTGTAACTTGTGCAAAAAAATCTATTTTTGCTCAACCTTGTTCCCAGCTTCCTTGAACACTTTCATTTGCAAAAGATTATGTGGATAAACGCAAAGGCTTATACAATACTATCCCGCGCGTGTATTCAACACTAGGCAATCGGCGTTTATTTTAAAGTACAAAACCACAATAGATTCTGCACGTGTATAAAGTGACTGTGACATTAAGTATTTCTAAAGACATCGGATTAGGTCGGTCGGTCTAACTTTAGTTGTCCACATTCCAATTTGTGCTAGTAAGGAATTTTACAGTGGGTATTTTCTTTAAAAATGAGTGGAAGAAGAAAGGCGATTGATTACAAGGAGCTGAGAGACATCGTAAAAAAGGATTGGACACCACCGCATAATCCGTTTGATGAAGTTTTTCCAGGAATTTACATCGGGGATGCGTAAGCATAAACACACTATTGATTATCATTCACGGATAGGTAATCCCAGTGTAACAATTCGACAGTAATAATAATGGAAAATCATCTGACAGAGATAATTTTATTAGTCAACCAGATTTAAACTTGATTGCCGGAATTGAAATTAAAACAAGCAGTTTCAAAAAAAACTAGACTAGAAAAAAAACCATGGAATTTTTCTGCCATGTTTGGGATTTAGAACCACGGTCCAATGTACAAGAAACGTCTCACAATTGATATTACAGTTAATTCATTTTCATATAAGAGTTCAAATCACAGGCTCTTGTTTCTTCTTTTTTCATAGACCTGTGTTTTTAGAAAACTCTCAACCTTGAAATTATGGCATAGTATCATGTGGTCAAAAAGTTTACATTGACTTGGTTTAGTTGTGTAAGGTCTGTTGGACATTGAATCCCGATCCCGTACAACACAGCACGTTAAAAATAATTAACGATGCTTCTAATGGGATATTTGCACTTGAAGCTTAATTCCCAAAAGCTGTGAAAGCAATAAACAACTTAAAAAGTGAGATTAATTTTCAAAATCCGATTATAAGCGCATTAACCCTGGCCACCCATTACTCGCCATCCCCAAAAGAAATTGTTTTCTTCATTTCTCCTCATCCTAACGAAGAACTTTGTATTTGGCCAGTGAAGAAAAGTGTGCTTTCGAATGAATCCCTGGGTTTGTTTACACTGGAGTGACTCTGACTTTCTAACTCTTGGAAAACAGGATCACAGCCCTGAGTCTGGGAACCCTAAAATGGGAAGGAATCACTCATGTAGTAAATGGAGCTTTGGCGTGCGCTTCATGTCTTCGAAAAGAACTTTGTGGGGCCTGTGTTTTGACGCGAGACTCCTACTACCTCCGAGATGGAATTGCTTTTTGTGGAGTCCAAGCAAATGACGAGAGACGATTTCCACTCTACCGATATTTTGCGGAAACGACGCGGTTCATCGATGATGCATTGCTGAATGGAGGTGTAAAATCCTAACTACATAAATTGTACAATCACAAATCTACCCTCCGAGTTTTTAATTGTTTTCTCTATTTGGAGTTGCATAGTTAAATTCCTTTCGTGTGACAGCTTGCCTTTGGCATGAAACGTGTGTGTGTGTGATGCATGGGTGTGCTTGCGTCAATTCCAAGTGTTTGATTCTCGACTAGCCAAAAATAGATGGGCCGTAGACGCAATCTCGCAATTTGCATTTGCATGTTTCTAGGAGTGCAAGTCGACAGTTCCCTGCTTCCAGAGGAAAGCGTTAGTCGCAGATACGTATTTTGGAAATGTGTCACTGTTTATTACTTCTGTTTATGGTTCACAGCGGGGATTAGATCGACTAATGGCGCAGTATTCAACCCTGCTTTCGCAACTCTTGCGCAAAAACAAGCTCAAATATGAATCTCTCATATACAAAGCCCTTGGCTTCACATATTCGGATTTTAATTAATGTAAAGCAGTTCCGGCCCCGTAGCCTTTGAGTTGATTTGATGGAATGTGACCTTAATAGGAATTAACTGTAATATCGATTTGAATTAGATGTGATTCTAATGATAACGTACGTGTCCCAATATCAATCACATTTCCAAAATAATAATATTTAGATGATTCAATGTGATTGTTTTGTGATTGAAATTGCATGTGATTGGATTTAGGAGCACTGCAATGAATGTGGATACCCTGACTCGGGTCGGGATTTCTCATGTTTTGAATGCTGCTTGCGGATCCGACAGCTTCCGCTATGTAAATACGAATGAGGAATACTATTCTTCAAGAAAGTTCACTTGTGAATTCTTTGTGATACCCTGACTCGGATCGGGATTTCTCATGTTTTGAATGCTGCTTGCGGATCCGACAGCTTCCGCTATGTAAATACGAATGAGGAATACTATTCTTCAAGAAAGTTCACTTGTGAATTCTTTGGGATCCGAGCCATGGACTTGACAGCATTTCAATTGCACCCATTTTTTGACGAGGCGACCAACTTCATACAAAAAGCTTCGGAAACCGAGAACGGTGTTCTTTTCTTATTTGTGAATTTTATATATCAATCTGCATGCAAGTCCTTGTCTTGTTCCATTATACCCGTCTCAATAAATCCAAATTAATAACTTCATGTTTGGAATACTTTATTAGGAAAAGTTCTTGTCCACTGCCGCGAGGGAATAAGTAGGTCAGCCACTCTTGTAATTGCGTATTTAATGCTAAAAAAGGATATGTCAGCAATGGACGCCGTCAGACTTGTCAGGTCAGTCATTTTGCCAGATGATTTTGAAATGCGATTTGAATTGACCTTTTCCCATGACATTGAACTAAAGCCCTTGCTGTTTGCAGAAGTAAACGACAGATTTATCCCAATGATGGATTTCTGGAACAACTGTGTGATCTGGATCTCAGACTTCGAACAGAGAGAACTCATCGTGAGCGATGATTTAAGTGTATTGCATATGTTCAAATATATTTATTTCATTAAAAGCATTACTAAATATTTTGTTTACCAGTAGCGCGCATTATTCCTTATCCTATTTAATCATTCCTATGTACTTGGGAATACATTGTAGTCTAACATTATTCAGCAACTGTTTAGCAGTTTACTGACAAGTAATCTGATCAATCAGCTCGAACGTCCATAAGCAATGTTATAAATTTCTGGCGCCAGTAAAGTTGCCTGAAATCATATGCTTAGCTCACTAAATGTAAATCATATCCTTAGTTTGTAAAATCGGTGTACCTTTTGTTCATAAAATTTGTAAAGTAAGAAGCTAAGAAGAAGAAACAATCAAAGAATCTCCGATCAAGCTAAACTGCAAATTATTTTCTGTGATTTAAAACAGCACCATTCAACTTCAAATAATTATTCCATTTCAAGCTCCAAATGCGAAATTCGAGAGACAAGGAACTGCATTAACTACTTTTCGTTTCACATAAAATTTAAATGAAAGGTAGTGGAATGAAACCAAAATCTTTGGCTTGAGTCAGTCATCTTTCTTTGGGACGAGGATCAGACTGTATAATCTCAGTTGCATATTGCACAACAACAAGCAGGGCACAACTTATTCCAAATCTATCCAAAAGCAAAACTATTATTTGATACAAGAACCAAGAAAAGTAGGCCGACTTTAACATGCAAGCGACGTTCTTTCTCAAGCGAAGCAATTCGAATTTTCATTCAATGGAACCCTAATATTTATATGACTCATAGGCACACGTATTAACATAATGTAAAACACATTTTCTTTCAACAAACGAATTTCAGTGAAAAATTCACAGTTACCGTACTCTTGACTCTGCACTTTAACACGTTGTTTTTTATCCTCATTATCACCAAACCATCGATATCCATCCAAAATTTTAATTCCGCACTTTAAAGCTGGCAGTCAATTGAAAATTAATCCTTTGCTTAAAGATTAGTAGTAAGTAATTTGTCATCCACACAACATGCTTTGAATGTGTGTTACTTGGACTTTAGTAGTTAATTAGGCGTCACGCCTAGCGCGTCTCTGATATTTAAGGCCTGTATTTGCAACCTTAAATCTTCTTAATTAAGATGGCTATTACTTGACATTGATTGAGGATTTGGTGTATCCGGGTAAATCAAATATTGCAAAATCTTCTGGTTATTCATGGCAGGTGTTATCTTTAATTAAATGTCATTAAGATTCCCACTGTGGTTTATGCACAAAAGTTTTCATACGCACACCTATTTCTGAAATGCTGAAATTAAAATAGCTTTGCTAGAACACCAGTCCATTGTTCTTAGTTGTGGCCAGGCAGATGACCTCTACAGGCTCTGGTTTTGAAATGTAGCGTTAATAATGCTTGGCTTCAATTCGTCAATGTACGAATTTGTGTTACTCGAATTCAAAGATGAGTGACACGTGCCATCTGCTTGTCTTGAACTTACTGAACAATCCATATTAACCTTGTTACTTTGAAATGCCCCAATTATCCACACTATCATTGACGTGGATAGCACCAGCATATTACTCTTATTGATATAATTTATGTATATTTTAGTCATTCATTCACTTTTACAGTTCAAAGGCTGACGAAACTGCGTACTTTCTACAAGAATTGTGAAACGCCTTTTGAAGTACCAAGCAAAAATAAGAGCGTGATGCGTGATCCAGTTGAATCATCCGGTATCATCACTTATAATCTACTTGTTCATATTGTAGGTGTGTTGACGACAACCTGCATAAAAAGCTAAATCGTTTTTCATTAGAAAAAAATTCTAGACTTATAATCTCCTTTTAATTGGATTTCTCTTAAAAATACGGCCAGATCACCAGTTCACCACATGGTCGGCTCGTATTCCAGTCAAGAGATTGGTTCTTGTGCTTTATAATATTATTTGGGCGTATGGTAATTATAATTAATCCCAACCAAGTGTGGTGTGGTGCCACTAATCCATCCATGCCCTCACCTACGGTGATGATATAATTCATGCAGCAAGGCGAGGCACTCCTTCGTTCCATTGAAAATTTAATTCATCCCTCAATTCAGATTATTTGCAGCGTCCGTACAAGTATTGTTCTTATAATCCCTTTCCCTGTCCTCTACTTTCGGCATCCTTCTATTCCGCTGCATTTCATTTACATTGGATTACCATACATTAATTTCAAAACTCTGCTCCGCCACGTCTTTTGATTCCAATTCAAGATTTTCCATTATATGTACACAACAGAGACTACACGTAGCTTTGAAAATTAAAAACTCAAAAAAGTGCTAAACACAAAATGGTATAATAAACTACAGCTAGTCTAAAATGGTTTTGAACAGAAGTTGAGCCAACCTAAATGAACAAGATACAACACAAGAGACAAAACTCCAATTGTTATACAATAAAATGCAAATTTTATTTTAAAGTAATCGGAGCCACGGAACAGAAATTATAATTCAACGCTTAATGGAATATTTTATACAATCTGACCAATTTCCAATGGAAAAAAAATTATTAAAAAAGTCTCTGAGAAACTGTTGCTTATTATACAATCTGGACAGCTGCATGCTCAAAATCCATATAGGAGTCAGCCCATGGCTTCATATGATATTCTGGATTGAAGAGTCCAGCAAATATTCCAACTAATTCAGTAGACAGGGAGAGGCCCTCAACCAAATAATGGTCCAATGCCAAGCCCAAATAACTGCCAATGATGCCCGTTCTTTCAACCATCCTCTTTTCCATAATTCTCATTTTACGATCCTGGCGTAACTGCACATTCCTGTGTTCCAACTGACCAATGAGAAGCTTTGAATGTGCGGAAACTGCAATCTTCCCCAATGTTGGAGTCTGTTTGCGAAGTAAAGAGTTTGCTGATTCCATCCATCCAACTCCTCACCCACCAGTCCCCTAATTCCTAAGTAAGCTCGTTTTAAGCCGCATTTCCTCACCTGACCACATGGGGATAGATGGTTTTTAATCTTTAATAATGGGGTTCGTTGCAATCCCGGCTTTTAATACGCTTCACTCCACTCCATCGTTGTCCAGTTCTTCAATCAATCTTCGCCCAGCTCAACTGTAACGAGTCCGGGTCTCCACAAGCCGTAGCAGTAACGTATAAATGCATTGCACTGTAGAATTTTAATAAAATAAAATCACAGAATTTGCGATTTTTCATAACTGCTCTCGCATGCGGCTCGCTTTTGCGTATGACGCAGAGAAGGTGTGGCGAAAGACCTGTCAACTTTTAATCAGGATTGAATGAAATTAACATTTAAAAAGGTAATAGTGAATTAACTGACGGCGAGTAGAGGAATGTAAACACATGCGCGTCCTGTGAAGATTTTTGTCTACAACCCATCCCTTTATAACCCAAAACGCAATTGGAATCCACAAAAGAACCTGTTTTCATCAGGTTTCACGTTTGGTGCGTGAAAAAGTACCGACCAAAACAGTAAAAAAAAGTTGACAAGACGGAGAGAGCCTTCAGGATCTTCGTAGTTGTCCTCATCGTAATTACAATACTGGTTTTTCGTCGCATCTTCATTTATTTCCTTGTGCAAAGAATTCTAAACATCTTTTGGGGCATTTCACTTCGTCTGAGCCATGATTTCATCTCTGCGAATTCCTGGGAAGGTGAATGTGGACGTGGATCAGACGAAACTTGCAATTGCGATTCTGAGGGAAATCTCAGCTGCCATTTCTGTTCCCCCGCACCATAGGAATCAGTTTAATAGAGTGACTCACGGATGTCGGCCACTGTCTGCATTATCCGGCAAGGTAAGCAGCATTCCATTCTTTCAGCTATACTCCCGTCTTTAATCATGAGGCATAAACATCAAACTTGTGTAATGTAAGGAAAATGTAAAGTTAAATGAATCCCCGAATACTATGATGCGGGTAGGATTACATATTCATACCTCAATTGTGCACACGTTCATTCTCAAAAATCAATTAATTAAATGCCTGAATTCAATTCGAATCCCAATTTGTAAAGTGTAATTCAAAAAACACAATTTTTGGCATTTGACATTTTATCAAGATACACGTGTTGTTTGTGGAGACAAATTACAGGAATTAACTGTATTCAGGATCGTAATGAAAGTAATGAGTTTACCCCTTTGCTGTAAAATCAATTATTCCTATGCCGTGGCTCCATTTGAGTCCATTGCCCGCAAAATACCAATGCCAGCAAAGCAAATTCCAATAATTCATGCTTTCACTCATACTAAAATATTAACTCTCCAACAAAGCAAAGCAAAATATTTGCCTGCATGTTTTGTCAATCACATGGATTGTCGTATGAATGAAACAATAGGGTCTGTCCCGATAATTCACCTCCATCCATACTATGTGCTCTGAGAGAATTTCTCTGTTCAATTTATTCTCCACGTTCACACATTTGCGCATAAACCGGTGTGACGCGGACTGGCTGTCTAAGTAAACATTTTTGGTTTATTTTAATAAATCACAACGCTACACCTGGCAAATTCATTCGCACGGCGCCTTCTACTCACATCACCATTAAAGATAGCAATATTTATTGTTTGCACTCATTTCAATTAAACCTGTGCACACACAATCACAACCTTCTCGTCATCCGGGCGGAGCTCCACGTAATCAATCACAGGTTTTAATCACAAGTTTTTTCAACTGACGACACAATATTTTGACGACTCCTTCCTGATTTGGGTTTATCTTTGAAATGGTTGACTCGTTCTACCACTTATCAGTAGTTGTATTTTTTTTTATCAATTTAAGCCCGCGTTTCCCTCCAGCGCAGTATAAATTTACTTGGTAGTTGCGTGACAGGAAAGAGTTTAAATTTATTACAAATTAATTCAATTTTACCTTATCCCAATGCAGGATCAGGAAGGCTTCATATTCTCCACTCCACAGCATCTGGACCAGGACTCTTGCGGCTCCTATTACACAACAGCAGAGGAAGGAACGGATTTCTTTTCCGAAGATGACAACGACAAGGACAGTGTAAATTTTGAGGAGGAGAATCAATGTGGAAGTGATACGGATGAAATGATGTTGACACTGAATGACAATAATTTTCAATCATCAAAATCCTTCGTGGAGACGACGACGGGGACTGAGGAGTGCAATGACAGTCTCCTAAGCCGCTGTAATATTAATAGAAGTAATCGCAATCATGGAAATAGAAGTGGAAAACTCAAGTCTAAATTGAATCTAATTGGGGGCACCTACGACTTCGATGAAAGTCCACGTGCGGATGACAATCGGGAGGATAATCTTTCACGGATTAAGTACCCAGCCCAGACTTTGAATGAGGAAGTGGGATTGGGATTATTTGATGAAGTGGGGAACAATAGAACGATTAATGTGGCCCAGTTGGGGAAGATATTTGATGTCTTCAAAGTCAACGAACTCCCAACTGCTCGGGGTGTAAGTTTATTTGACAGGATTTCCAAATCTGTGCTATCGGACACTTTTACCTTAGCACAGGTAGGTGATTTGCAAATAACGTTTGTTAGAAGAAAATACAATTATTAAAATCAGGACAATTCGATTTTGTATTTTGCGTGCGAGTGAAATCACTGCTTAAGATGTGAATTTTGAATGATATTTATGTATTTTTATTTCGCACAGAAAATGCTGTCTTGATTTGGTAGAAGAATTGCAAAACCGAGACGATTTCCAGTGGGCTCTACACCAATTGGGGGGATTCAATGCGATCATATTTCTTTATGCAAGGGTAAGTTTGAATTCAATATTTTTGCCATCTCCAGCCCATTAAAACATTAACCATTATTGTGGAATTTCTTTAGATTGTTGAAATCTGTCCAAACGAAGATCTCCAATCAAAAGCACTCTCTGTCGCCCTTGCTCAAATAAGACATGAAATGAAATTGACGGATTCTCCATTAGAGAAACGAAAACAATACCACCTGATTCGTTTCGTGTTAAATTCTCCCAGATCAATATTTGGTTTCCAAACGTTCCTTACCCTGATCAATGCCTGTCTGGGTGGCAATGGAACTCAAATCAAAGACTATCAATTACTCAGCATTTGCATGATTCGCTCCTGGAAAAATCTCCTCAGGAAAAGATGCTCGGAGGAGGATTCCCCATCCGGTGATCGAAGCTTGTTTGAAGTGTTTTTAACAATTATCCTTGATCTGTGTGTTGAGAGCAACTCTCTCCGGGATTTGAATGTCGGGTTATTGAAAGTCAACGGATTTGCGGAAAGGATTCTTTCTATTTGCAATGGAAAATTCTCCAAGACCGAAGTCAATACAGCCAATCTAAGTGTAGACGATGCACTGCGGATAGGATCTCTGGTCAAATCTATTTTCCTTGAACTCATGGCTCCACCAGATGCAAACGTTGCAGTCACGCTAGTCAGATTTGGACTCCTGCCCCTATTACCAAAGGAATTACCGCCCCTACCCTTGAGACAGGATTCCTTTTTTAATTATCATCAGGATGAAGAAGTGGACGTTCATGATGGGAAATCCGGAGCGGATAATAATAATCTTCTAGATTATTCAAATAACCTGAATGAAATGAGCCAAATCCAAAATAACTTAAACAGCGGAGTCCCTATGAAGTCATCTGGTGAATTGAATATTATGAATGGAGAAGAATTTATAGACGCTTTGCAGGAAACATTACTGGAGGGGATCATGTCCATCATTCTCAATGCTTTTTCAATCCTTCCAGATCTAACCTTCCACTCCGTTCTAAACCCATACCTTAGTCCACATATATTTGTTGCATGTTGCTCACATCCAAACGCTACACTCAAATTTCTGGCCCTCAAGCTCCTTTCGGCCTATTTGTCTCGTGTCAAGAACCCGGACTTGCTCAACTTTGTGAAAAGTAAAGGATTTGCTTTGACGAGTCTTTACATTCAGGCATGCCCGGAAATCGCACATATTGCACTGAATACCTGCAAGGGATTTGGCCCGATTTCATATTTCATGGTTGTCGGGCTTATTTATTCCAACACAATAGTGAAGGCTTTGAACGAGTGGATTCAGGAAGTAAGGAAATCATATTTCGCAAAACATGAACTACCACATAGAGAATTGAGTATAATTAATTAAATTTAATTTTCAAAGGATGAGGCCACAGTTGTGCCAGCCTTACTCTCAGCCGGGCTTTTGCCGTCCATTCTTAATCTCCACAGCCCAAAACAGAAAATATCCCGTCCGCTGAGTCAACTATTGTCATCAGTTACCCGCTACATGGTTCTAAATCCAATTAGCAGTCCATGGAAAATTCTATTTTGCCCAGGAATAGAATCCGCATCTCAATCCAGCCCAGTAACAGCAAGACTAATTCAAGACTCAACTGAAATGCTCAGAACTTACCATGGGAAAGGACTTAAGAAATCCGATGCCGCGGATCGCCTCCTCTGGTTGATAGAACGATCAACCGGATCCAAGCTCGGATCATTCTTTGACAAATGGCTCCTAAATATTTTTGCGCTTCATATAATGGAAATGGAGGAGTCGGATGAGACTGAGGCTTGGCGTTACTTTGTTAAGAAAAATCGCAAAAGAGTAAATTATTTAATGGGGGTTTTCCTGTGCAAATTGCTGGCCCCCGACACAGAGGATTTCTGAGTTCAAACAATATACAATCAGATTCCTGTATATGTCGTGTCCAAATCTACACGAGTGGTTACCAAAAATTATCCGTCGTGATGAACACATTGAAAGATGCTTCACCGCCTTCCTCCGAGTGTTTTTTTCCGAAGTTGATAAGCAGCAAACCGGAAGGGCTCCGTCATTTCAATCACTCGTTTCCTCAAATGGAAATTTGGTTTTAACACTACAAACAGCAGCAGCTATCGGCGTGCCCAGTGCGATGAGAAATCCCGGGAGGAAAGAATCTATTGGCGCGGATTCTATTTGCGAGTCTGATATCCATTTGTCAGACAAAGCATTAAAATGCAAGTTTGAAGAAATGCTCGTGCAATGTGGGGTTCTTTCCCTTTCGAACAATTTTCGTTCCTCGACATTTTCACCGGATTTCAAAACATTTAAAATTTTAATTGAGGAACCGCCAATCAGTGGAGTCTCCTATCAGGAGCTACGCCAATGCCTGGCGTTAGTTGACAAGATGAAGGCGTCATCGAGTCCAAAAAGTGCCAGCTATACGAATATGCTAAAAATTCATAACGCTGCCTCCAGCTCACAATTTCTGAATTCCACAGCCTATTTCAATTCCGTGTTTGAGACGGCAAGTCAATATGCGGAAGAGGTGTTGGATATTCTGACTAGGCTGAGGACAAGACAGGAGGTTGAAATTGCAAAATGCATTTGCCGACGTGAGCATGATATTATTGCGAGACAGAAATGGTGGATGATTCGCCAGCAAATGACTCACCCTAAAGCGCCCTGGCATTTTCCTGAATTATATCCCAAGTAATTATTTTTTTATTTGGAGTAATGTAACTTGCACTGAAATAGGTACTTGAGGATTTTATTTCATTTATACAGTTCCTGGACACTTGACCAAAGTGAAGGGCCTGGAAGGATTCGATTGCGGCTGCGCAAGCAGGCGCTAAAAATTGAGGAGCGCTTTATCAAGTCTGCTCATCGGAAAACCGGTATTTGACCCAAAGCGTAAAAAGGATTCAGGGAATGGAATGATAATTAATTAATCTTCTCTCCTTCAGGTTCCTCTGTCCAACCGCTGGAGTATTTATTCCAGTCGGACTCTGCAGAGTTTATGGGTTATCCCGGGATTCAGACAGAAATTCAATTAATCCGATCTTGTCTCCGCATTGTCCCCGGTGAGGAATCCCCAGGAGAAATCGTCATTAGTTCCACATCTCTTCATTTCATCTCAGAAGTTTGTACGCAGTCCTGTTGGAACAGAGTGGACGTTGAGAAGTCCAGGATCCGCCAAATCGAAAGACGAAGATATACGTTGGAAGATAGGGCCGCCGAAATATTTGTGGAAAGTCGGAGTTTTCTCTTCGTTTTCAGAACTTTTCAGGACCGGGAAGTCGTAATCCGCCACTTGTCCCCGAGAAGTGGTTCATTTTCAAACACACAAAGTATTTCTCCGACTCAGTCCCAGGCCGCTGTCAATCCAACTCCTTTGGCCACAATTAGGGCACAGTGGGTCAAAGGGAACTTGTCCAACTTTGATTACTTGATGTTCTTGAACACTGCGGCTGGAAGGTAAATGACGATACACTTTTAGTATTAAATAGATTACTTTATTTTAACCAATTTGAATCTTAGGACTTATTGTGACCTGATGCAATACCCAGTATTTCCATTTGTCCTGGCAAAATATGATACCTCAACTTTGGACCTCAATGATCCGTCATCCTACAGAAATTTAACGAGACCAATGGCTATTCAGGATCCTGCCAAAGAAGCACATTTTATCTCAACGTACAACGTAAGTCAAAAACACAAATCCAGGATTTCAAAGTCTTTAAATTGATTCCCCCTACTTTTTTAATTCTAACAGTACCTCAAGCGAGAGAGCGATTCCACACCTTTTCACTATGGTTCCCATTATTCGAATTCCGGAATTGTCCTCCACTTCCTGGTTCGCCTTCCACCATATACGCAGCATTTCTTGAAATATCAAGGTACAGTTTTTAGATACGCAAGCCACCACAATGAACTAGCACTTTTCAACAATAAACTACTTAATATTACAAAATATTTAACGGCAACTCCTATATTTTGGTTTGGCAGATGGAAATTTTGATATTCCAGACAGAAGCTTTCACAACATTGAAACGATGTGGAGATTAGCATCCAAGGAGTCCAACACCGACTTTAAAGAAGCCATTTCCAGAATTCTATTATCTGCCTGAGTTTCTCAAAAACCTTCAAAATTTTGATTTGGGTGTGAGGCAAAATGGCTCCCGCGTGGAAGATGTGAAGCTTCCGCCTTGGGCCAATGGAGATGCCAGACTCTTCACATTAATTAATCGCCAGGTAAATTTATTATTACTTCATATGTCACGATACATTCAAGTTTGAGGAGCCAGGTTACTAATTATTTGTTTTGTCAGGCATTGGAAAGCAATCAAGTCCGAAACTTCTTGGGTGATTGGATTGACTTAATATTTGGCTATAAACAAACCGGACCAGCTTCTGTCGAAGCCATTAACGTGTTCCATCCATCGGTAAGAACTGTGGTTATTGATTGTGAAGGTCTTAAGTTAAAATTATACACTTTATACTAAATAATTGTAGACGTATGAGGGATTCGAAGTGAACGGGTCAGGGACAGACGAAATTGTGCGAAAGGCCAGAAAAGCCATGGTCGCCACATACGGTCAAACTCCAAAACGGCTTTTCGTGTTTCCACACCCAAAACCCCAGTATATTTCGTATGAGGAGAACCCACCGCAATGTGTTCTGGACGGAATTACTGGGCTCCAATGGGGAAATTTTGTCGGATCACCTACCTCTGGGGCACTGGATGTTGTGAATACTAGAGAATTCAGGGAACCCGTTGCCCTCTTTGAAACCCAAGGGAGAATCGTTTTTTGGCCAAAACAAACTGTCATCATGGGAGAAACGGTCGTGGGGAGTTGGGATGCGAGCGGTGTTCGGGTCAAATCAAATATTATTTATTTGTGTATTGGGGACGAGGTAATTGAAGAAAAACTTATTGTTTAATCTCCTAAGAACAACTTTTTAAAAATTAATACCTGACAGATCTCAACTTGTCGCGGGTTAAACAATTCCCTCTGGATTGGACACCGATCGGGGCGGATATCTGTACTTAAATTATCCGCAGAATTAGACGAAATCCTTGAGACAATTGAACTGATTGGCCATTATGCTGCCATTAAAAGCATTGACCTGAACGAGGAATTTTCCACGGCTATTACATGCTCTGGAGAGAACTATGTGATTTTGTGGGACACGAATACGTAAGCAGATATATTTGAATATATGTGGAACAGCAGGAGCGTAAAATCCTTAATATTTATGTTTCAAACAATTCACAGAAAATCGTTCATTAATTTTATTGAGGAATCTGAGAATATTGATGCCGTTTACTCGTCACGTTCAACTGGAGAAATCGCTTTACTGTGTCGTGAGAAAAACCTAATCAAGTTTAAAACAATTAACGGATTTGATATTGGAGCAATTCGACCTGATGAAAGAATTGAATCCGTATGCGTGAGTGGGCTCAATCCTGGGAAGAACGTCAATTTAATTGCTGTTGGCTGTGATTATGGAGAAGTCAGGTAATGCAGTAATGCTTATGTCTGGAGGATATAAAGGCCTCCGCCGCAAGTCAGTAAAAACCAAATTTCTTTATTGCAGATTCTACTCAACCTGGGATTTAAAATTTGTGAATCAAATCAAAATTGTAAATTTATCAACTCTTGCCATCCAAAGGTTTGTAACTTAATTTGAAATGATTCACTCAAAATTACCTTACATTGAAATGAATGTACTCTGATTGTATTCACAGCATTCGATATTCACCCGACGGTCGTAGGCTCTATTGTATGGGAGAATCTGAAAATAGTTTTATCAGCGTAGCTGTACAACTGTCACCGAACAACTGAATATTTACACTGGTGCGTCCAGTCAAACTAGAACTTTTTTGCTCAATTACTATTTAATGCTACAACTGTGACCAGTAAACTTGAAGTGAGATTCGAGACTTTATTTATTGGCTCTTGGACTTCCTTCGGCTTAAACTTTTAAAATAATTTTCTTATATCGCCAATAATACCAAGCATGCTTATAATAAATGAATGTTTTATTGAACCCGTCTAGTGTTTATTTGTAGCATGTAATTTATTAAATGCTGGGTAATCATTAGAGATGCACCGGAGCTGCGGCCGGATAATTTCTCGAATTTGAGTTCTCAATGGAATCGAAGTCTATGGCCCCAGATCGGAGAAAATACGAAAGCAGCTCCGGCCAAATGAATCATCAAATGCTGAGTAAAGTACAATTAAAAACGGAATTAATCCACTGCGTGCGTATACATTTTAAACTAGTTTTTATTCATTTACTAGAGGTACTTCCGTGCATTTTACATATTTTTGGTAAATAAATTCTG
>JAAXYW010000628.1:0-32777 GCA_036851895.1 Orthonychiurus folsomi | reverse complement strand
GGCAAACAATCTAATTGTCTCCTTCGTTTTGATGAATGCGGCGTTTTCACTCCGTCTGTCTGATTGGTTGGGCGAACATTTACAAATTTACATGTGCTTTTCAAATTAGATTATGTGGGTAATACATATTGTAGTAAAATGTTTATTGTTTAAATTGGCTGCAAAGTATATAATTTTTAATAGATTTGCAAATATTTTAGTCAAATTTCTTACATCTTATTATTTTCCGCTTGAGTGAACCCTTTTAGGGTAAGGTTCAGATTTTCCCTCCGTCGTCATTTGAGGATGTCAGTTCGCACGTAAATCCCGAGCAGGTTTAATTAGTACTTGTCTGGCCAATTTCATCCGCAAAATAAAATGACAGGTGTGTCGGGCAGACATTGTGGAAATAAGGTTGCAGCCCTTAGCTAACAGGCTCCTTCCTGCCATTCAATCCAAGTGCTACACGAAATTAAATCAACTGTCGCTGGTAAAATACATGTGTTGAATGAATATGGGATTTCAATTTGATATCAAGATGATGGGTGGGTTTAGAACGTAGCCAGGTTGGCAAATGGCAAATATGCAAAGGACTCATTCCTTTGAAATTATCAATACTGTATTTTTGTTTAAGTTTTAAACCTCCATTAAACGTTGAGCTGTTGGAGGGGAGCAAAATATACAAATTTTGTGGATATCCTGCCATGCTTCCACTCGAACCGGTTCCATAACTTTTTTTCTGCTTAAAATACCCTTCGTGTTAATCTTCAATTGATCTGGGAGTTTCCGGTTAAACCGACGTACTTTCAGCGTTGAGCCTTTGACCAGTTTAGCAATGGGAAACTTAGGTTGCAGACCATAAAATCCATCGGCGTTATTTAATTAAGGTGCAAAGCCTAGGATCTACTCAGCCGAACTCATTGTTTGACTCGGAACAATGGAATGAACCCGAGAGTGAATACCTGGGGAAATGGAATGAACCTGACAGTCAATTCCACAGATCTTGCAACCCCTTCTGCTGGTAACTGTTCAAAATAGTGAAGAAATGGTTTTCCAATTACAAGAAATAATTTCAAACCCCCTGAAGGTTTAAAATTAAAATTGATAGGACGGGATATGAGGAGTTGGTCACTAAAGTCTAAGGCAATTTTAATAATTTTCTTGTGATTGACAGATGTTTATTCCAATGTATTTTGTAAGATTACATTTCACAACAGCAGACATGTTATGCTTCACTATTCTGTCATGAACTCCTCCATAACGCATAACATTTAACCAAAAAACGTCATGGGTTGCAGCCTCAAACCCAAAATGTCTAAACGTCACTCAACCAACTCCTCCTTGACCGACGAGGCATATTTTGATGGGTGGTAATTTCTTCACTTTCACATTTAAATTTCAATATAATCAAAGTTTAATACATACACTTTGGAGATTCAACTTCATGAGTACTAATTGTGGAGTCGCACGGGGCAGTCTGCTCATAATTTAAAAATCCATTTTTAATTACAACTGCTCTTCATTACATGAGGCCTCGAGTGCTCCGAGCCCAGAAATTATTGAAAATGACTCATCCCATTTCCTTCAAGGCAATAATTTATATCTCACAGTAATTTAAATTGAGATTTGGGAACTGAAATACTGGATTTTTGCATTTAACCTCAAACCAGTTTCTATGTGCTCATCAAACGGAAATTGCCATTATTGGGAGAATGGATTTTTTATCCCTTCAGCTCTAGATAATCTGGAATTGTTAGATTTACATGGGAATCAAATTGTTGACGACGAGACAGGCCAGGGAAAACATTTTCCATGTAATAACTCCTCGCATTTGCTTTGTGTACATGCAAAGGGGTACAATTCGAGGCAAACAAATGGGCAGATATTGTGTGAATGACTTCGTTAAGTTAGTGTGGTGGGAAACCTTCGCCTGAATACCCCGCCACGTACATACAAAAGAAAAGGATTGGGGGAGTTTTTCGCAGGATGTGATGTGCGTGTTGTGCACGGCAATGAGTCCCAATCTTTCCTTTAATCGAACTCTGCCTCCAACTTGTGACCCGAGCTTTGAAAACAAAAACTTAAATAACGTTCGCCGTTCCTCTCAAATCCATATTTTTGGTTTAATTTTTAGCCCTACTCAATATCCGACCTCAAATCTCACCTCCCCTCCCCCCATTGTAATTATGAGGGTATTGATTACGGACGTAGTCCCTCAATGATTCCGTCACTTCCGTATATTTATTGATTATATCCATGGATTGTGGATATACAATTTCAAATTCAAATGAATGTGTACAGATGCAGTGCCACTGGAAGAACCAAATCCCACATTACTTTTGAGGATGATGCTAGTTGTCGATTGGGGTACATTACAACTTTTGATTTACATCAATTTTTGTACCTTACCTTGACCAACTCATTCCCATCCTTGATGACACACGACTAGGTTAGTTATTCACCACAACTGGATTTGTCAATCCACTTCACTCTACAATTAATTCTTATGGATTTGCATTGGATTCCTTGTTCCTCTTGTTCATTTTTGCGACACGGCAGCGGTGCTTGGGACTCATTTACCCTTCTAAACCTAACTTCACGCCTTTTGCCTTGATCCAATCGATCAATCAGACATTCAATACCAAGGGAGATTGATAACACACAAATGCTTAATAATTACCCAGTTTCACGCACTTGTATGGTATTTCCATGGCACTCCGTACTCTTTCAGTCACCATAATCCGTGAGCCACGATTGAAATTATTGGGATTGGAAGAAATACTTGCAAAATTGCTTTTATAAATTCAAGACGACCTGCTTAATCACCCAGAATCAATTCTTAATTTTAAAATTTGGATAAAAGATGGTAACTCGAACGACAAATTACTACTAGATCGTTCGGGAATATGGATTTATAACTTTTACAGTATAGTTTTTAAAACAAAACAATCAATGGCAAATTTACTTTGCCAAGTCAAAAATAAAACTCGAAGAATCAAAATAGGAAATATCATTCCTCATGCTGCCCACTTTGAATTTCTCATGTCCTTGCATTCTGTTTGGATACAAGCAAAACTTATTTACAGGCTTAGAGCACAATTTGAAGAGAAATCTATTTCTGTGTTCACTTGAATAATTTAAAAATGTGCACAAAAAATACAGCGAGACCGTATCGGTTGTATCATTATTGAGGTCTGGTAAATGACTGCTTGATCCTTAATTATGATGTTTGTCAGCGCAGAAACTGGAGTTGGATTATTGTTAATCGACAGCAGAACGGACTGTCCAACATTTGAATGTTGGATATTGAATAATATATGGTAGGATATGTGTGTAGGATGATGACACGGATCACTTATTTGGAACTAAGAAATCTGTCATGAATTCATATTTAATTCATATATGCAAGCCAACATGACACACAACTGTGTACATGTAAGGTATACAATTAGTGTGCACATTCTCGTAAACTGTTGAAAATTGAATGGCCTGTCAAGCTGACCTAAAGCACACACGCAATGGCCTAACTTTAATGAAAATCGCTTTCGTTTATTCTACAGAGATTTCTCTGAACAGTAAAATACAATTGACTGCGCTATTAAATGATTTTTATGTCCTATCATATCGTGGAAAGCAGAAAAGACTCCGTTTAACTATTTTCGATTGCCAGAGCACTAAAATGAGTATTTCTTTTGCTACACGAAATATTGGTAAATTGGTGCTGACCACTCCATTGTATTGAACATTATTAATAGAATTTTACTGTGCCGTGTTGGGTGATGGGTGGGGTGGGCCGTGTAAACTGCAGTGATATACCCACATCAGCCTCTTGCTTAATACGACGCATACTGCCTTCAATTTGCTTGCACATCTCTTAGCATCTTGGCTGAAAACGATATTGCAGTATTACTATTTGTGACCGTCTAACGAAAATAAGCTTGGAACGCTTAAAGGCTTTGGGTCGAGTTCGCTTCTTTCAATCTTTAAATCTTCCACCCGACCTTCAAGCTTATTATGACTTCTTCCATAATATCATGCTAAAATCATAAAACATTCTGTGGCCTTTTGCAACGCAGAGAGCAACGCTGGCGGAAAAAGAGGTAACATCGTTGAAGGAGCAATTAGTGAACCACAATAGCCGATCATCCTCTAGCATAGCCATGGCTCCTCCCCCACCTGATCGTGACGACCATATCATCTCCAATTCTCATCACAGTTCCCAAGCCTTCGAACTTGCTGCCAAAGATAAAGAGGTATGACGTTTACGACTATCTAAATTTTTAGTACTACAAGTGAGTCCGTACAGTTTTTACCAGAGATGGGATTATTTCACCAATTTTCTGACATGATTTTTAACCCCGGCTTTTACCAAGCGTTTGGCGCTCATTGGGATTTAAGGTTTCCACACGTTTTCCCAGTTGTATTTAGCATTTGAAATAATGCAGTGAACTCAACATTATCTCCGACAAATTTATTACTGGCTCAGGCCAAGTCCAACCATTTTAAGGTATGTAGATATGTTTGGTTTAAATACGACACAGCAAATTCTTCGTACTTAGTTTGTACGAAGAAGAGTGAAACAGTCAAGTAGTTCTTCAAATTTTGGGATGACCGTGTCTTGTTTAAATCTTAGTTAGTTAATTAGAACTTGTGGTTAAACGATTAAAGTATGGAGTTAAAACCCCGGCTCGCATACGGCTCAATACATAACTGACTACAAAAACTTTAATACTAGCATTTGTTCCCTTAATTTAAATTCAAACATCCAATTAATTTACAAAAGACACAAATCCATTCTTTAAATTCACGAGGAAAGTGACTTTGCTCTGCTCAGCTAATAATTTGAAGTCGGGAAATGAAACGTCCAACCCGTAGGCAAACATTAAATAACGTTGAAACTTAAGACTTTGTTCAAGTAATACACAACATTTTTTTTCACTCTCAAAGTTCAATACACACACACAACACACACACAACACCAGCCGAACTTGCACTGATGTCCTGCGAGGTCTATTGTGTGTTACCTTTGGGCCACCTATTGTGCAAGATCTACAAAATTTACACATCTTCGAGAAGTCTTTTGCCAAGCAACTCGTTTCGTCGTATCCGACTACCTTCTCATCTGAAGCAAAGCCTAAACCTCAAGTTAGCCCACAATCTGGGGCGTTTATTTCAGTTTCCCTTAGAACACAGGCATGCGTGAGCATTTGATTCCTGTTGTATAACACTTCATTGTTACAAATGCAACGGAGTCACACCTCACACGATGATATTTAAATGTTAGGAATGCGGTAACCATTTATTTTATTTTATTCAAAAGAGGTTTCCTTGTTTAGATTTTGTTAGCTGGGAACACCTCACAGATGTTGAGATGAAGTGAGGTGGTTCACCGGATTAATTCAAGATGCATTGCAAACGAGTTCATTGTAAAATATTAATTTCGGAATCAAACGGGCTAATTTATATTTCAATCAACTTTAACGTAATTGGTATTGGAAATTTAAGTACAAAATTAAATTACTGCAGGGCGCAAGTGGGAGTGTATTCTAGCTTTGGTTGCAAATACTCAATTTAAACGTTAAAATCCGTTCCACAGATTGCCAGTTTAATGGAAGACATACAAAATTTGCAATCATCGCTCAATCAAATACGCGAGAGCAGTGCCACACAAATACGTCTGCTGGAAGAACAATTGGACCACAAACAAGAAATTATTTCCCGCTTAGAGGCCCGCTTGGACTCACAAAGAGATTACGAGGAACTGAAAAGAAATTTCCACATGATGAAAACGTCTTCTAAAAGTGATACTTCCACGAATGTAAACGGAATGGATGCCAAAGATTCAAAAGACAAGCAATCAAGTAAGTTTTATTTTTTTAATCGTTGGATGATAATGACAGGATTCTGTTTCGGAGAAATGATTGGGTTTTGATTGAACTGAATGGATAATTTATTGTAATAAATCAGTGAATTCGAGATTCATGATGAGTAACACGTCACTTCCAGTGGAAGCCTTCGGGTCACTTCTTGGCGAGGAATTGGTGGCGACTTGGAGGAGGTCCTTGGAGCGATCCCTCCTCACGACGTCTCCCCCTCCACAGCAAGGAAATTTAGTACAACATAACGAGTCTTCCCTGACTCCACCCCAGCAGTGCTCTCCAGGAAATTCCAGTCTCAATGACTCAAATCAAAATTATGAAAACTCCTCGCTTCTCAACGGGAGTTCCTCTGGAATGCACGACCGACTCCCCTTTCGATTTGAGGACTCCCTCATTCCAAAATCTGACCCCATGGAAGCAAGACTTCAGGAAATGTTGAGGTACAACATGGACAAGTTCGGGTCCCAATGTTTGGATACTCTGCAGATATCAAGACGTGTACGGGAACTCCTTTCCATCCACAACATTGGTCAGCGCCTATTTGCAAAATATGTCCTTGGCTTATCACAAGGAACGGTCAGTGAGCTTCTTTCCAAACCCAAACCATGGGACAAATTAACGGAGAAAGGCAGGGACTCTTACCGCAAAATGCATGCATGGGCTGCAGATGATGCATCTGTTCTCCTCCTCAAGTCACTCATTCCCAAAAAAGGTATGAATCATACATTCAATTTTTTTATTTCAGTTAGGGTGATATTGTGCTTAATTAGCTATTAAATTTGCCAAAGAAAACGGCACTCTCCTTTAGCACAACTTTTTATTTTTGTGGAGTCTTTCCGCGATGTTTGCTCCTTATAAAATTACAGCCGGGAACTCCGTTCTAGATGCAATTAGGAGACTATGTCATTGACAATGGTATGCTAATGTCTTGGAGATGGCAGAATCTGATATACTCACCAACCACAAATACATCTCTCATCGGAACCCTACAATTTGATATAATGTAAGGTGTTGGATCCCAGCCAACCGAACTTTATCAGCTCCTCTTATTCTTCTGATCTATTTATTCAATCTGTTCATTCTCCCTTTATATTCTACTCATGCCGCGCTCTTTATTGCATTACATTGTGCCCCTCGACGCTGTTTTTGGTGTTTCTGACAGTTTCATCTACTCTACATTTGTTTTTATTTGCAATAAAATGACGTTAACAATTTTCTATATTTTAGATCAGGCTAGTGTATCAGGTTGAAGTATCTCTTAAGGCATTTTAAGATTTTACGTTGTAATATAATTAAGGAATACTCGAATATTGATGTGATAGAAAGTTGGAAGTCACAAAAAATTGTGGTGTTAGGCAAATTCCTTATTGCGGCTAGAAGGTTTCCACCAAGATCAGTAGCTTATTAATTGTAAAAACACGCGAGATTTAGTAGATATTAACTTATACATTACACAATTATGACCAGCAGAGCAATTAAATAATAATTAGCATTTTGAATTTATTTTATTTTATAAATGGGACTCATTTATGGTACTGAAACCTGAATGATCATTGTACCGAATCGCACAATGAAGAAGCTATACTAAAAACCGCAAGCGTAATACAGAAATACCGCAGCGTAAATCGGCAAGATTTGAATTAGGTTGTTTGTTTAATTACGGAATCGAAGGACGGCATCTGTTCGTGCATCTCTCTTTTTTTGCGAATGAGATTTCCTGAGGAGACGTAGTTATCAGAATGGATTTGTGGTGATACGGTTTTCTCTTAGAACAACCTTATTTATAGAACGAGGCAAGTGCGCTTCTTAATGGAACATTTAGTGAAAGATTCTGGAGAAGCTGTAGATATTTGATGAGCTGGTTCTGTTCCAAGAAAACGGATACAAAGTGATTGGCGGTGGATATTTTTGGTGTGGAACAAATTAGTAGCGACAGTCGCCAAAATTTACAGTCGATTGACACATGTGTACTCGAGTTCAAGATATAATATGGCCCGCCGATATACTCAAATCTCTGGGTCTATAGCCAAGAGAAAGATGGTTTGTGGTATTCCAATTAAGTCTAACGAAACTTATTTCTCCACCCCGAGAACTGAATCCACACAATTATTGCAGGTCCTCTTCTTCAGACAATCTCGTCCCAATCCAGATGTTACTGCGGCCCGTCTCTTTGATGAGTACATAGATATGTATTTATAGATTTCAAGAACAAAACTTAACTTCCTTCGTACTACACCATCCCACTCTTTCCTATCACGTATCTACAAGCAATTCATTTCATCTTTGTCACTAACTAACCGATTTCTTCTTAATCGCTGGTTTCCTTTCATCTTGCGCTCATACTGGGATAGGTCAATGTCCTCTGCAAAATATTCGCGCTTGCCTTCCTTCTTGATTCTCCGCCTGTAATACTAATACAATGTTGATAAATTTGCTTATACTTCGTTCAAAAGTGGAGGATTTAAAATCCAATAAACGCACTCGTACTGCGCTTGGTTTGTAATTATTAGACTATTCAAATTTTTAGCTTTCTTAAGTCTTTTAGGGGTCTAATTAAGTGCTTCTCACAGAGTTAGTACAGTACAGTACAGTATATTCTTATAATATTTATACAAATATACGTAGTAAGTATTATTATATTAGCTCTACGGCACTTCTACACAAATAAAGCTAAAGAATACAAGGGAGCTATAAAGTGCCAATTGCCAATTCTGAAACCTTTCGACGACAACAGAATAATTCAAGCAAATCCGTATGTTCCATAGCGGAGCTCGAACTCCACTAAAGTTTTAATGTCTGAGATAGAGAAATCGCATGAGTTCTGACTTAGATTACAAGAACTTGAAAATTAGAAATGTAGAATGAATGTGTTTAAGTGTATGAAGGCAAGTACATTTCAATAATTCAACTCTGTTAACTTTTTCAGGCAAAGAAAGCGGAGTTTCCGCCTCCATTAAATGTGAAGAGTCAGGGGCGGAAGACAGAATTACCCATATTTTGTCTGAAGCAAATCATGCACTGCACCGAAGTAGTATTGGCAATCAGATTGGATCTACATTTGAGTCCACGTCGGATGACAACGGCGGATGTAAGTCTCCTAACAATGGTTGCACCAATGATGCTCAAGGGCCAGTCTCACCGTCAAGTTCTTCAAGTCGTGATCGCAGACTTCGCAAATATGAGCATGATGATATATCCCAGGAGCAGGTTGCCCGAATCTACCAGGAAGAGTTGGCTAAACTTGTTGGTCTTAGACTGCCAGGGGTTCCAGACGGGGAGCTACGACTTCCCAGGGAACAATTCCAAAGGTTCGTTTTGTTTTTTATTTAAAAAAAAAATATTTTCAAATCATATTTGGATTCAAAAATCAAATTTATGTGACTTGGATTTACTTTACAAATAAAGTTTTAGGATGTCATGCATGGCATGACAACCCTCATTCAAATGGTTGATAAAACATAATTTTTGTTACAGCTTATTGTTTCCAAATCTATTTGGAAGTGCAATGATGGAACGCGATGATATCAGAATGGCGCTTGATGCATACCACAGGGAATTAGCTAAACTTACCGAATCTAATTCTCCAACCCCTCCACATTTCCCTTCCGTATTATTTCACCCACCTCCTATGAATACAAACGGGCCTGCCGGAGCTCAAGATCTCTCCATGCCCAAGCGATTCTCACCCGAATCCAAAGACAGCGATGAGAAGGTAACACTTTTATTGACTCTTCAGGCTTGAGATGATTGACTTGAGACGAGTTTTAATTTGTTGATAAACTTTCCCTTCATTCAAATGTTTGAGTCAATTCACGACAGTCAGTTTTCTTTACGACCCCGGATTCGGAAGAATACGGAGCCCTTGTTAATTACCTTGAATGATCACTCATTAGGAGACCGTTATTTAATCCTTCCATCTTCATTCTTTCAGCTGGAGAAGGAGGAATCACCAGAAATTTTACGGCATGCTGGGAGTGCATTTTCACTGGTGAGACCGAAGACTAGTGAGGGTAGTTCTGGCGCTCCATCTCCGCTCAATTCGATTTTACAACCAGCAGGGACAGACGATTCCTCGAATGCATCTCCGCTTCAACGAATGGCCTCAATCACAAACTCACTCATTTCGCAAGTAATGATTTCACAACCCCGACATTATTGTACAAAAATTAATTATGAATGATTTACAGCCGGCCACCCCTTCTGTCTCATCCCCGCACCAAAGACCGCTGAAGGCTGTTCTACCTCCTATCACTCAGCAGCAATTCGACCAATACAACAATCTCAATACAGAAGACATTGTTCGCAAGGTAATCCACCATTCAAATAATCTAAATCCAGAAGGAAATATGGTGTGCTTTAGGAAACAAATACTTTTCTTCTAGAATGCGGGGTTCTTTGGCCGAAATGTATGCAACGGTCGTACTTACAAAAATTAAATCGTATTCCTAGCTTACAAGGAGTGCATTTCTACTCCGCTTTTCATTCCGCTGATTTTAATTAACTTGATTTTCAGCATTTATATTTCTATAGTTCATAGTATCAGGGTGAAGAATGACATTTTGGATTTGGATGTTTTGAATTCAAAATTAATTTTATTGCAGGTGAAGGAACAGCTGAGTCAGTATTCCATATCCCAACGTTTATTCGGAGAATCCGTTCTTGGTTTATCCCAAGGTTCCGTTAGTGATCTCTTAGCCCGCCCGAAGCCCTGGCACATGCTAACACAGAAGGGTCGTGAGCCCTTTATTCGAATGAAGATGTTTTTGGAAGATGACAATGCAGTACACAAACTCGTTGCATCCCAATACAAGATTGCACCGGAGAAACTCATGAGAACAGGAGGCTACGCCGGAAATTCATGTAAGTACAAATATACACACGTAAATGCCTTTCATAATGATTCGAGGAAGTAGAACTTTGAGGCTAAGCAACTTCTATAATGTGCAAACCATTTACTATGTTCCAGCACCAGCCGCGGTTCCAAAGTCGTCTCAGACAAAGTCTACGGAAAATCAGAAGAGCAGTGAAAGTTCTCCGTTGCCCTCCGCAATGTCACTGACTTCCCCGACCCACACAAGTATGCCCGTCACACCGGATATAGCTAAAAAGTCGTCCCAGTCTCAAGGAGTGACAATTGGAGGACCGGTTTCACATTCTCGTCTCCAGCAAGTATGCGTACCACAGCAGCCAAGTGTTTACGAAATGGCTGCTCTCACGCAAGATCTCGACACACTTCTTATCACAACTAAGATTAAGGAGGCACTCCTTGCAAACAATATTGGGCAAAAGGTAATCCCACTCGAAATTCTCTCACACGTTGAACTCCATTAAATTTTGGATTTAATTTCCAGATATTCGGAGAAGTCGTCTTGGGATTGTCGCAAGGGTCCGTGAGTGAATTGTTGTCAAAACCCAAGCCATGGCACATGCTGTCCATCAAAGGGCGGGAACCGTTTATTCGTATGCAGTTATGGCTAGCTGATGCTCTTAATGTAGAAAGGCTTCAGCATCTAAAAAACGAACGGCGGGAAGCGAACAAGCGAAAGCGCGGAATAAACAATCACTCGTCCCCAATAGATATTTTCGCATCTGGAGGGAATCACGCCTCTTCCGAAAATTCCAACGACTCACCCAATGAATCTTATAGTCCGGGGAGTGTAGCCGGTGCCAATCCAAACAAGAAACAACGAGTCCTGTTCACTGATGAGCAAAAGGAGGCACTCCGTCTCGCTTTTGCTTTAGATTCTTACCCAAACTTGTCAGCAATTGAATTTCTAGGAAGAGAGCTCGGATTATCTTCCAGAACTATTACGAATTGGTTTCACAATCACCGAATGCGACTAAAACAACAAACTTCGACTCCCGTCGTGCAAGGTAAAGGTAACCACTACTTACTACTATCGTCATCCAGATTCTAGCTCTCCTCTTGACTTGACAGAGAACAATGATATATAAGTTTCATTCAATGACAAATTGTAATTTAAATATAATGTAGTATTTTATTCTATAGTATAACAAAACTATTTTTACTAGATTGCTCTATGTCGCAGTCTTTGGATCCAGTCCAATTCAGGGTTCTTCTTCATCAAAGATTACTTGAAATTCGAAAAGAAAAATATCAAACTCGATCTTTGTCTGGGAGATCAAATTCTGTTTATGCAGCCGATGAAGGACTCGATCTTACGATTGCGGCTTCCAGAAATCACTCTGACAATGAGGACGATTATTTTGACGAAGATTTTGATGACATGGTATGTCATTGTGTGATTATGACGGGTTTAATTTTTAGTATTCAAACTCTGGATATTTATTTTAGGAATACACGGGGAGTGACGAGACTGTCGAATCCACGGGAAGTGCTTCAGTAATGAAACGAAAGTCCACTTCCTCATCAGCTTCAAGGAATCTCCAAGGTAATGCAACTGGTCGCAAGATTCACCAAGAATACCCTGCTGTACCAAATTACTTCACATTCAAAAAATTACTTTTGTGTTTAGATGTAAATATTGGAGGAGGCTCCATGGGCTCATCTCGTCGAAAACCAGTAGCGCCACAGTGGTTGAATCCATCTTGGCATGATGACTCAGACGATGAAGAGATTCTAATTAATGGAGTTTGCGTGCTACAAAATCCATCAAATTATGGAAAATCCAGTGCTAAAGAAACAATGAGATTAGAACCGTCTTCACCTTGTGATTTTCAAAACTCAAACAAAGTAGGCAAAGTAGAATGTAACGCTGCAGACTATGAAGAAACCATTCATCCAAAGGAACTGAGGAGTGCTTCTGTTGAGAACACAAAAGAAAAGCTTACTGTTAAATGCAAGGAAGAAAGGGACAACGACGAAGAACCGGAGGACAGTATTTTGCGGTTGAAGGAGGAACAGATCTTAGGATACTCAGCCGAGAGTGACAACTCTGATTGATTTAGCTTTAATATTTAACTTACCTCTCAAAACAAATTTAAGAATATACAACCCACTTTTAAAAAATTGTGCACAATGCCCAAAGAGAAATAATTCAAAATGTTGACGACTCCAGTCGGAATGGAGATTTTGAAGCAAGGATGACGCTCGGCAGATTACTCAGATATTAAAGGCTTCCCACCTCGAATTATTAAGGCCTTTGGAGAACACATTTTAGACTTACAAGGTATATCACATAATACGTAGCCTAGTGCGATGAATGATTAATTTCGTTTATTATCATTATATTGTTAAATGTGTTCAAAACAATCTCTTCTCTAGTATTACGCATAGCGAAGTATATAAACATAAATTGTCCCGGTTAAACTGTAAGGGTTGGAATTTAGTTAATGCTCTACCACTCCAAATACTTTGTTTTGCCAATGAGCTACATTTATTTCTAACCTTACAAATATATTTCCACAATTTACCAAATGCTCATACAATTTTCATGTATTAGAGCACGTATCGCAATGTTACTTTGTTGTATACAATAGCGGATGCCAACAATTCATCGCAAATGAAGATGTTGTGCTGAGCTTCCAAAGATAATTTATTCACTTTTATTTTGATAACACAACAGCGGTAGAATAAGACAGCCAAACTAAGAGAGATCAATGGTTTCCTTAATTTCATGTCCAGGATTCCAGCTTTCGAAGAATACTTAGCGCAAGAAAAAGTGTTTTCGAAACTGGTGACTCCTTTAAATGGTCAGTTAAGTGTAATTTTTCAATGCACTCCACACTTGCTCCATTTGATATTTTGGTAAGCTGTGGTAACTCTGTTATTTGATAAGACACCCAATCATGTATTGTTATTTGAGGACACAGGAGAGTGGTGAGAGCATTTGAGCATTACGTGGTATATTGGATATGATGTTAATACAATACGATGCATATGGAATTTGGCACAAATATTTTACTACTTACTAGCTAACCGTGTGTTATTATACCATTTCTCATACCAGTGTTGTGGCGTTCAAGTATTACTACCGGTGGATAGTTAACCCAAGTGTTTGCCTAATGAAAGAAAGTTGCTCCCAAGCAAATTCCACTCCAATTGCCCCCTGAGAAAACTGATCTCTAGGAAAACATTGAACAGTAAGAGCTCCAGCCGAGAATATAGACTAGGTCGAGCTTTTCATGTGGGAAATATTTTACGGGTGGAAACTTGAATGAACTGTTTTCTTGCGGAGCAACTTTCCTTCAAAGGGATATTACCAGATTTTATTACCTTACAATTTACTAATGTTAAGGTATCTTACGAGTTTGTAATTTAAGTATTTCACACCTTCCTGATTTAATGATTACTTAAATATGCCAGTATTGACCAATTGACGCCCACGTGCAATTGCAGTTGGTTTTACATCTTATAATTCCTTGTCCTGTTAAGTATGCACGCAAAGGGTGTCTGCAATCGTTACTAAGTACAATTGTTAAAAAATGTTGGTAAAAGCCGTACTTGAGAGTGCGTCGTCTCGTCATACCGTTTACCGCATGACATCGCCTGACATTGCTTGCAATGTTAGTGAGATCTGACTTTTTTGTGATATTTACGACTTTAACCGTTATGGACATATATGCATCCATGAACATTGTTTTTATTATGTTAGTGTCCTTATCATATTAGTCATTAGTTTGTTAAAAGTGGGATGTTATGCATTTTACCATGAAGCGTACCAGTATAGTGAGTTTTCCAAGTAACCTATTGTGTGCAATAAGCACAGTTACCCGGTTTACAGAGTGATGATGGGCATGTCGTGTCTCGTTGTTTAAGCTAATTAGTAATATTAAGTACCAGTTCATCTTGCATTTCAAATTCGCGTCATTCTTCTTCCAATGCATTTTCTATAGTACCATGGAATTCTGTCAGATTTTGGCCTAGAACTTCCTGAGAACTACAATGTTCATTATACTGTGTGTATTGTGTGACGAATGAGTCCATGCATTTTATAGACATTTCTGGATGTACAAGTTTACAATTAATTAAATTCAACGTTTGTAATGCCATCGAAGTTCATGCCTTATTTTTAATTAATACCATCCATTCATGACAGCGTTCAAAATTATTTTGATTCTGGCTTCATCTTCCTTCCAAAGTAAACGCTGTGACATTTTGGATAACACTTCTATGTACTCTCATAATTTGGAGACCCTAAAATCAGCCAGATAAATAGGGTAAAATCAGTACGTCAGAGTGTCCGCACGTTTGAAATTTGAGCGGTACTAACAACGTGAAGCTGCCTATTACAATGGCGCCGAAGAATTACATCACGCAGCTGCAACAGACATTATTCCCCCAAAAATTCAAAAGTTTTGGGAAATTTTGACACGGGAACAAATGTATTCGTTCCTTGTTATTTGGAAGAATGCTTTCTGGAAGCTAATAGAAAGACGACGCTCAACAGAGTAAGTAAACGTACAGTAGCATCTTGCATCAAGGGAGAATGGATGCAGAAGAGTTGGATTGGAATTCAGATTCCTTTTGCCAGAGCGGATTCGATAATAGTTCCGCAAGGTACATATACGATACGAATATTACAAGGTTTTAAAATCATACTTTGAAGTAAGAAAAATCACCTGATAAATCAGTACACCAATCCTTAAAGTGTTTACTTTAAGGATTGTGGATTATTTGTATCAACGTCACTAAAACCATTCCTCATAACAATAAGAACATGATTCCTGTTATTGCTGTTATTCAGTTTAATTTCTAATTTGAAACCAGAGCTTTGAAATCCTTTGAATGTATTATATTAACAAAATGTATTCTGGCGCAACGACTATTGCATGATGGCGGCGCGGCGTCTTAGTCCTGGCTACCACGATATGTACACGTACAAACATGTCTTCAAAATCGAAATTCAAAAAGCTTCAAAAAAATTTATTTCTAAGTATGTTTCTACAGCAATCAAACTTTCCAATCCTAACGTGACTGTCCATGTCCACTCTGTTGGCAGTCCAAACCTCTTCGATTATTTATACCAGAGTTGAATTGAAATGATCAGTTCACCGATTACGAATTTGAAATTCTAAGGATTTAAAAAAATGCTTTTTGCAAAATAATCTAAAAAAATATATAATAATGAATAGAAAGAAGGTAGGTTTCATACTACAACCCCCATTGTATTCCATAATATTGAAATATTCTGTAAAAAATGACGCTTGATTGGACTAGCCACTATACTAGCGTCATCCGTCATCCCGGCCAAGTGCGAGTGCCACAAAACGGCGAGCGAAGCATCTTGAAAATCTCGCAAATCAAACTTTCAACAGGAATCAACTATTTAATGTTTTATTGTTTCAGCATAACTTATTTACCTCAAATTTTCCATGGACACTCATACTTTCGCAATTCCAGTGGCATGACATGCAATGCACTAAATGCTGCATGAATGCCGAGCCGACCTGTTTCAAACCCACAGTCTATATGGCAAAAAAATTCAGCAAAATTAGAACACATTTGAACCTCTCAGCGTCCGGGACCGCGCGCGTCTACTCTACATCATCCACCAGTCCTCATTTCTAGTTATCACAGAAGACATCAGGTCCCGTGAATATAATTTGTTGACTGTCGCTGTGCCACATAACACTGGAATTCCTCCGTAGCACGGGAGATATGGACGAATTTCCTAGACGAAAAAACTGTTGATGTATAAAACTTGACCTTTGACTGGAAATTATATGCGTGCAGGACATACTTCGCAGAATTATATTAATTCTGTCGAATTGGCCAAACACACACTTCAGCCAGAACATCGCATCGTGGTGCAAGACGGTTGGTGCGTTTAATAATAGCTCGGCTGCGGTCCAGCTTTAATTGTCAACAATCGGTCTCTCTCTGGCTCCATTGTCTCTTTAGGAATTAGGTGTCAAAAATGTAGCAGGAAAACAAGCAATCTGGGGAAAATTTTGCTAATTCCTTTGCCTATGGGCATGGCATGCATGGGGATTTCTGCTATTTCTGAAATTCTGCTATTTCAGGTATTTCAGCTATTTCTGTAATTTCTGCAAATTCTGCTATTTCAGCTATTTCTGTAATTTTTGTAACTTCTGCTATTTTTGTAATTTCTGCTATTTCTGTAATTTCTGCAATTTCTGCTATTTTTGTAATTTCTGCTACTTCTGTAATTTCTGCTATTTCTGTAATTTTTGTAATGTCTGCTATTTCTGTAATTTCTGCTATTTCTGCAAATTCTGCTATTTCAGCTATTTCTGTAATTTTTGTCGATTCTGCTATTTCTGTAATTTCTGCTATTTTTGTAACTTCTGCTATTTTTGTAATTTATGCTATTTCTGTAATTTCTGCTATTTCTGCAAATTCTGTAATTTCTGCTATTTCTGCAAATTCTGTAATTTCTGCTATTTCTGCTATTTCTGCAAATTCTGCAAATTCTGCTATTTCAGGTATTTCAGCTATTTCTGTAATTTCTGCTATTTCTGTGATGTCTGCTATTTCTGCAAATTCTGCTATTTCAGGTATTTCTGTAATTTCTGCTATTTCTGCAAATTCTGCTATTTCAGGTATTTCAGCTATTTCTGTAATTTCTGCTATTTCAGCTATTTCTGTAATTTCTGCTATTTCTGCAAATTCTCTAATTTCTGCTATTTCTGCAAATTCTGTAATTTCTGCTATTTCTGCAAATTCTCTAATTTCTGCTATTTCTGCAAGTTCTGTAATTTCTGCTATTTCTGCAAATTCTGCTATTTCAGGTATTTCAGCTATTTCTGCAATTTTTGTAATTTCTGCTATTTCTGTAATTTTTGTCGTTTGTGCTATTTCTGTAATTTCTGCTATTTACTGGCTACTGATAACCTTCATGATTTGAATTTAATTTAATTTAGTTATAAAACTTCGAACAAAAGAATTAGAACGTATTTGACAAATACATTTCTTATTCGTGAATCCCGAATATCAAAATTATTAAGCAACAGCAACCCTGCCCCAATAGTGACCCAGTCGACGGATGCTAATTTAAATAGGTACCCGGGTTTGTACTCGGTTATTTACCGTATGTGCCAATTCATTCCCCAAAGAATAAGATTGCTAGTTACAACCAACCGTGGCTGTAGCGGAACATGCATCATATCGTATCAATTTCCAAAAACGTTAAAAAAATCAATTTTCAAATCTTTTGTTAACCAGCAGTTTAAACCTCCCGTCAGCAGTGATTCCCAATTTCCAAACATGTACAGTTGTGTATGTAGTTTTGTTTGTAGTTTCAAAGTTGACCAAACTCACAGCAAATACGCTCCGCTTGCCCATAAGCAAAGGATTTTTTTCCCAGATGCCAATAACTACAACCCAACTTTGAATTCAAATTAAATTGGAGAAAAGAATTCGGTTGGAGGATAAACACTCTTTAGTTTTTCATGGCTGGATTATGTAATTAATCTAATAGTTTTTGAGAAAATGATTTTGAAGCGATGGGACGCGACCAATTCAGCTCTACATCGTCTACATGTTGTGTTTGCTACTCTTAAGTAATTCTACCTAATTGTACAGAACAGAATTTACCTGTAGATCCCCCAAAAATCTAAACAAAAGCGTAAAGAGACCCATTTAACATTTTACTGACTTTAGAATTTCCCGTAAATTTCAACTGCGCGCAACGGTAGCGAATTTACCTCATGCGTCTACGAAGTTGCATAAGCCGGAATGCGTTGTTATTTATTTGCTTGGCTTCGCTTGGCTGCACTTACACAAGCCATACACGAGCATGGAAGCTTGCAATTAGATCAAAATATAAATTAAATCCTGCCAGATATAGATGAATTAGGATTAATTAATTGCTGCTATGGAAACGTTAATTTTCAACCTCTTTAGACCGGCAGCCGCGGAAAAGTTTCACTTGTTCAAATGCATGACACTACATAACCATGGCAAGAAGCTTTTGTTTGCTGCCTTGGTTGCTATGGCAATTAAGAAGAGATAAATAAGGGCCTCATTGTTTGTTAGATATCGTAATATTAGACATTTGCTATGACAATTAAAAAGGGGGCAAATATGGGTCTCATATTTTGTTAGATATGTATTAGACCCCCCCCCCCCCAACACAAAGAAATTAAGAAGTCCCAATCAAGTTTACAAATATTTACCCAGCCACAGATGTTCATGTTGCCTATTATAAAATCTAAAATCTAATTATAAAATAACAATGATGGTGTTGCCAAATTATTGTAAAATCCTAAAGTTCCCTCCCAAGGCGGCCAACATAGCGGTTTATCCAAACACAATATAATGAAGGAATGATTGTACAGTAGTTCTACAGTGCGCGCCTCAAAAGTTCTCTATTGAACAAGCCCAACTTCAGTCAGCGTTAATTGAAATTACTTTGCGGGTAAAGTTTAGTTATGAAAACAGGAAAGTTGCTTATGCGCACTTGCCGCGCAAATTGCGGCATTCTTGGAATGAATTTCTGTACCGGCGTGGGTGCCTTTCAAAGTAATGTAGTATGTAGTGGCTAACCTGGAGAAAGTACTCACTTAATGCTCGAATATAATTATGTGACCGGTTTTCTCTAAATAGTGAACTCGCGGTCAGAAAATGTGTAAAATAGTTCGCAATTCCTATTTCTACAGTTCCTGATTCAAAAGATTATTTTATGCCGTGCTGAATTTATCTAAAAATGAATAAAGTAACTCAGCTAACAGACAAATGACTAAACTCTAGTATTGCCAACTTAATCAGTTTAAAATGGTATTGATGATAAATAAATACACAACAAAAGTAGATGTACAATTACAGGTTTTGAACTTTATACCAGTCACCAATTAAATATTACATCTGAATAAGTACTTGTGAAATAATTTAAACAGTATTAGAATTTTACCAATATCTTCGAGATACAAATATATGGTTAAAGGATAATAAAGGATATAATTTCAAAATGGAATTTAGAGTTTTAAATATCAAAACTGAGTGAGTGGATGGTTGGTTGACGAGGAATTTAAAAAACAATAAGATTTACCCATTTAGCAATCTGTTATGAAAATTCGCCACAATCATCCTACTCTCAAGATGAGAGTCTCAACAAAGTACATGCTCGACTTAAATGATATCGTATAAAACTAGTTACTAGAAATACTAGATGCTTACGCATCCTCCTCGTCCTCCTCACCATCACCTTCCTCATCTTCCTCCTCTGAAAACATATTTAAAAAAATTCAATAAGACTTAAATCTGATTCAGAATCAAGAAAAATATCAAACTGAAAACTCTTCAAAAGTTGGCTTACCCTCTGGGAGATCGTCTTCTTCTTCCTCTTCCTCGCCTTCTACTTCCTCCTCGTCATCAACTTCGTCTTCTTCGCCATTCTCCTCCGCCGCGTCAGTCTTGGCCTTCTTAGCCTCGATCCCCTTGTCCTGTAAAAATCAAACTTCCAATTAGAACTTGAAGTCCATTGGATGCGGTGTAGGGCTACGGGCTGGGTATGAGGGAGGCTTTGTTTCCGAGCCCGCCAAAAGTAGTGGAAAACTACGGAAACCGGCAAAAGAAAGGAAAGGAGGAGGGAATGCCGCGTGAAGTTGGGCAGCAGCGGCGAGGCTCCATGCATGCCGTTTCCCTGCGCTGAGTGCATGGATTTCTATGGAGTGCATGGGATAGAAGGTTCGAGTCGGAGCACTCCCGCCATTGCATTGCCTCCATCCATGCGTTTGCCCAACGAACTCAATGGACTCAAAAATGACGCGCTTGGCATGCCCATGCCTCCAACCCAAGCCAAGGTGCCGGTTTCCCTGCCCGCGCGTCCAAATCTCCCCCCCCCCTCCAACCCAGAAATAATGACAATTAAAATATTAAAATTATGAAAACTCACCTCTGCCGCCCGCTTGGCTCCTTTCTCAGCCTTGGCGTCCCCACCGGCTTTGTCGTTATTTTCACTGGCCTTGTCCACGGCGACTTCTGCCTTATCGTTGCTGCTCATTTTGAACTTGGTTAATTAGGAGAAACGAAGTAGTCGGAAATGGAAAGAGGGAGATAAGTAGTTGATTTTAGAATTGGAGGGATAAGTTAAGAAGAGCTTTGAATCGGACGACCGTCTTCACTGAGCGTTGTGTGATGAGTGTCGGAGTGGAGCGGAGTTGTGTGTGTGGACGCGGTGAGAAGAATGAGCGGCTTGGCTTCCCTTTCAAAGTGATGCGTGCTCAGCGCGGGTAGCCCCGCTCTCCCTCCCACCCATTGGTCCTCATCCGCCCCCCTCTTCCCCTCTGACCCGCGCCCATCCATCCGGTTCACTTGCCATATTTCAGCCCTCATCCCCTCTGACCGGAAACCCCTTCCATATGACCTTCATCCAGGTCACTATTGACCTTTTGTCATCTCAAGCCAGGGGGTTGAGAGTACCGTGGAGGGCTCTGGGTTTGAGACCCTCCGCATGCGTAGTGGATTTTTTCATGTAGACGGGTTTGAGGCATGGGGGAAAGGGAAATGCATGGCATGGAAGGACAGGGGAATGTGAGCGGCCACCTCCTGGCAATCCCTTGTACTCTTCTACATGCATGCATGCTCCAATCCACTTTTATTTCCAACTCCATCCACCATACACAACCAACCGGTCAGGAGTGCACGAAGCTCCTAACTACCTTCCAGTCAGCGGGTCAAAACCCAGTCCACCAGCAATCATGGTAAGTCTTTCTACTTTTTGTAATTTGACCCCTTGTTCTAATTGTAGTGGTCAGGACCAAGTTAAAGAGTGGTCCTATTCTAATTTCCAATTGAAAGAGTTATTGATGGGGCTGATAGTTAAGTATGGTGATTGTACTACGAGGGACATACGTGGGTTTTTCTAAGTTGGAGTCAAGTCCAATGAATGGCTAAGATGGTATAACATCTAGGTCTAAGGGCTTTGACTGTACTGTCTAAGCAGTTCCAAATAATTTATGAACAAAGAGAGGATAATACCCTGTTGACCTGTTTCAGTAAAAATGGCCTAAATTGTAAATTGTATTGACGGTGCATTACATTTGAGTTGCACTGCATGCAGTCAACATTTAGACTACTATTTATTGAATTGCGGTTTAGTGGGAAGTGTAGCATTTCGTATTTTATTAATGCACAGGTTAACATCCCGAAACAACGCCGAACGTTCTGCAAAAAGTGCAAGCACCACAAACTACATAAGGTGACTCAGTACAAGAAGTCCAAGGAAAGGACTGCATCTCAAGGCAGGAGGAGATACGATCGAAAGCAGCAGGGTTATGGAGGGCAGACTAAACCCATCTTCCGTAAAAAGGCAAGCTCATAATTATTTTCGACTTTCTACTCACTCACACAAATTTTAGCTTTATGCTTTTTAACGTTGCAATTGATTCAATTTTACATTGTCGTCCACGGCTGCAAGCGTGAACTTTCAGTTTGGCCTATTAGAATGGTAGGATGGAACAATTACAGTGGTACTTACTGATTGCTTTGTACGCAGGCTAAGACAACCAAAAAGATCGTATTAAGAATGGAATGCTCTGACTGCAAATACCGGAAACAGATTCCACTGAAGAGATGTAAGCACTTCGAATTAGGAGGAGACAAGAAGCGAAAGGTATGTAACTGTTAAGATTGACGCATATATTATTTTTCAATCAAACACATGATTTTAAAATTTTATTTTATTTTAGGGACAAATGATTCAATTTTAAGCTACACTCATCCGGTCCTCCTTATACTACGATGTGTGATCATGTTTTTAATTTGAAAAGGAATAAATATTGGATTTGTCTCGTAATTGATTTTATTGATCTTTACATTTTAATTACTTTTCCGTGATTATTCATTTGTATCACAGTGCAGTGGTGGGTAGAAGTAAATTAAAAATTAGACAGGAAAAACCGTGATAATAGCCTCTGAAAAATGGGTTCATTCGTTAGTGTCTTGATTTGGCGGTTCGACAAGGCCTGGACCACTAGCTCCAGCCGCATTAGGATTATCTGCGCCGAGTTTATAATTCAAAATTGCCAGATTAGTTTCAATGCATTCAAGTTGATGGTGCATTTTTTCAAGTCGTTCTTCGCATTCACTCCAGAATTGGTTAAGTAGGGATACAGATGAGGTTAGAAAGTGATTGATGAAGCACGTCAGTCTTTTCTGATCGATTGGATCAACCTGGAAAACAAATTTAAGTAACCCAAAAATACACTTATGTCATGCTCTTCTCCCAAATTAGCTAGGGAGCGCAACTGCAATGCAGCTTCACATTGAAAAGGTCCAATGTTAAAAAAACCATTGCTAATGCCCAGGCCCCGACGATTGTACATGCACCCGGCCCTTTTGAAATAGTTTCGGATTAACCAAATTCCACAAATATGCTACATTAAATTAGAAGATCTTAAATGTCCATTTTAATATTTTTTAATGTTTTCAACCCGTTTAATTTAGTTTTAAATTAATCTTAAGCAAGGTAGAGCGAAGGTACTCACATTATTTATGTCAATTCCAGCGACAGCAACTGAATTTGTGTCCACGTCTTCCATGGCATCGGTCCGTCTTACTACACTTGTCCGCAATCTAAATGTGAAAAATGTGCATAACAATTTACGGATTCAATTGTATTAGTTGTAGTTGAGAGACCGATTCATTCATTAAAATGCACTACCAAAGCAATCTGTTTTTGCGTACGATTGGCGCTATCTGATTAATGACCAGCCTTCAAAATAAATACTAATTTAAAGACATCCATTTTATAACAATCTAGATAGAGAAAACAAGAATACTTTAGACAAATGAGAGCCTTAAGCAGTTGCTTGAAAAAACCCAAAGACAGGGTAGGGTGCATGTCAGGGTAGGGTATTTGTGACATTCTCACAAATAGCTAGGTAAGCCAGCAATTGACATCAGACATCAATTGCTGTTCAACACATCATTCTAATGTGGAATCATAATTGTGACGTATATAGGCCCAACATTTAATTTTAGTAATACGGAATACAGATGCGCTTTAAAATAAGAAAGCAGCAAGGAAAGTCACGGTACACACATGCCTGCCTACGAGAGGCAGCATTCTCAATTTCAGTCTCCGTAATTTTAGGGGCAGGGCACCAAGCTTATTGCCAAGTGGTTAGCTTAACCTCCGGTACCCTTCACCTTCAATTAAAATAAAACTCCATACCTACTTACGAAGCTCCTCTAATCACACACTTATTTGGTACGTACACAGCTTTTAAACTGAACAAGCTGGGCTCCACTTGTGTCATGTATCGTGTTTACTTTCCAGGTGTTATCCTCAATCCCTTTTGTGAAGATTCAAAGACCTCTTAATTCGCGCCTTTCAATGCCATAGAATGTCAACCACTCAATAAGCAATCATTGCAACCTGCCAAACTAGCAAAGATAAAGATTAAAACCTGTGCAATTAGAATTACAGTAGAAAATACTAAATAGTAAACGCAAATGCATCCAGCACCAAAGCCCCCACCTACAATGCATTGAAGTATGTTAAGATTTATTAAAATCTGCCCCATATCAATGTGAATATTCGTCTGTATTTAATTATTAATTATTTACGGCATTGATATGAATTATAATATTGGTCATATGTTATACACATTTAAATTGAATTGATCATGACAAAATTGTGTCGTCAGTTTCTGGTTCTTTTCCTTCAGCTTGATTCACGGCACGGCGCAAATACTTGTTGACAACGTCTGTCAGTGCTTCTTTGGCCCCCGATTCCAGCATATCTTGGCAAACCTTTGAGAAGATAATATGCTTATAGTTTCTTCGCGTAAGTGCATACAAGCAAGGAAGTACTATAATGTGTTAATAAGCTCACATGAAGAGTTTTGTCCCCCGTCCTGAGGTGAAGCAAAGATAATAAAGCTAATTCAGAGGAAGCTCTAACTACTGAGTTTTTCTCCTTTGTTCCATTCACAAGTGCCGGAATAAGGTATCGTATTAGGTCCTTGGGAATGATAGTTGGAAATGTTCGATAACCCAACACCTCGGACACTTGACAGATCAAGGTTTTTACTTCGTTGGATGTGTTGTTCATTGTCTATATAATTACGTCAAATTTCCGTGACTCATTATAATTTCAAACGCTAGCGATATTAATTGCAGTATAAACGCACCTTGGAGAATGGTTGAAGGATCATCTCTGGCATGGGCAGACTATTATTCACGCATTCCGCAAATAAGTGACCCGAAATACGAATACCATTCGATACAAGGGCAACCTGAAATATAAGAGACGTCAATTCTAAGGAACATATCACTTAGCGTAAAGAATGGGTTAATAATTGATAATTGGCAATGTGTTTTAAAATGTGATTTTAAGCTAAAAGTTTTTCTAAAATAACAATTAGAAGCCACATGCTCTTAAACCGAACACTTTCAAGTCAGCTCAGGTGACCTAATTATCACTTGGTAACTAGAATTAAAACGAATTACGAATATGTTGACATAAATAGCACAACAACTTTTTTATGTCATTGTTAGCACTGTTTGGTGGGCAATACCTTATCAGAAGTTAACAAGGAGATAACAGCCTTGTGAATTTTCTCTCTTTTCTTTGGACTAATTAGGTTTCCAATATCTTTCATTCCGACAGCTAGAGCCGTTGTTCTCCCATGTCTTACAGCCGGGTCTGCCTCATCATCTATAAAAACCCAGGCCAGTTAAAAAAGTTTGGCTTAAAATTGCAGAGCAGACTAAATGACACATTCACGTTCCTACTGCTTACTGCACGTTGCTTACCAAGCAAATGATTTAATGTGCTTTCCAATTCCGAAGGTTCCATCCATTTTAGCAACACTCCGAGGCAACCACCTGTTACAAGACGAGTCGATTCTTCTCCTAAAAATGTTAAAAATTAACAGTGAAAATGGTTGAGGTCTTCGTAGACAAGCATTGTTGTAAAACGGTTTCTCTGCATATTGTGTATAATTGTCTGTCTGCCCTCAATTTTAGTTAGATTGATGGTTTCCGGAGCCAAGAGGCAACTTGCTAATAAACTAAGCCACTATGGTTCAAATTGCAGTTCAGCTGCAGATACCTGGCCTGATGAATAATCTACATGTTCGACCTAACCGGAAATTCTTAGGTTCAGCTTGCAAAAATTAGCAAAACTTCAACGGCAACCTAATCAGGCCGCATCAGGTGTCCAGAGGGTGGGTGTGATCCGGGAGGACGTGCTCTTTTTATGCATTCAAAAACTTGCCCATTATAAATTGTATTTAAACAAAAATTTTATGTGATTATGTATCTATATAATACAATAGGATCTTCGCATATCTGAAGCGATAGAAGCATGTACTTTCCAGAACAATGCGCAATTTTAAATAGAAAACTGTTTGTGTTTGATAGCTTGCCTCCAACTCGCATAGACTCGCTGCCAGGTTTTACTAGTGCCGACTTAAAATGCGTGTTATCATGTGTTGTCTAGCCGTAGCCGTCCAATCTAATAAGAATGAAAGGAATTCATCCTTTTCTTAAATACTTTGGCACGGACAGCTATCAATTTCATCACAGAAACAAGAATGGACTCGTGAAGCACGTTCTACTATATGGTCACTTAAAATCAAAAAATGTAATACCGGAACCGAGTAGAGCCATTAGATGAGCGCTAAGAGTCGTCCTGGTCTGTTCGCTCATTTTGTCACCCCCTTGTGAAATCATGCACCTCATGGAAAATATCGCCGTGTCCCTGCAATTACACAAAATTGGAATGAATAACAATCAATGCTCACAACACAAACAATCCAAAAGCTCCCCTTGAATTGTTACATTTCGTTATTATTTGCAAGGGGTATAATTTAGAAGTGGCAAAGCCATTTTAATGCTTAAGCAGTAATCAAATGCATTTGTAGGTGTAGTAGTGGCAATACTTTAGTACAGAATAATATGGAGAGTTACCTAATAGCAGATTCGTCTGCTTGTTTTACAATGAGAAAAACTTCTTGGAATAACGGATCAGGTTTATTGTGAATTGGTACAAGGTGTGAAAGCGCCTGTGAAGACTTCAACCTCACATTTCGTAATGGATCAACGGCAGCTTTCAAAAATGTTGTCTGAAGCTGAGGCAAGAAAGCTCTTATATGTACTCCGACCTGTTCAGCAATTTCAAAAATATGTCAACAACCAAATACTATTGTTGCAATGAACTCTAAAACACATAAAAATAAACTCTTATTTCCTACAATAATAAAAGCTAACTCTCACTTTGAAAAGAAGAAGTGCAAGGGTGTCCAGCACTGCCACCTTAACGCTGGAACCATAACGGTCGCCCAATATCCTGATCAGAGGACCAGTAATGTGAATGACAGAAGGTTTCAAAGCGTCGGAATTACTGAGCTCAATCAGCTCTCCAAGTCCTAAGGCTGCTTGTTCCTTTGAATCCGTATTTCCATTTAGTAAGGCTTCTCTGAATATTGGCAGAATAGCACTAACACCCTGGCAATGAAGAAATTCTATTTGAACTTTGAAATTTTTCTTACATATAGTTGTTTGACCATACCTTGGGAATGCAGACCCCGGGCAAACAGGTTTTGCCTTTTAAGTCACCCTTGGCAAACCTGATAGCTTGACGAATATCACTAACAAAAGCTATTTGATCAGTCGGATCCAAATTCTATTCAATTATAATAGTTATAGAGCACTCATGACAAAGTTAGAATTAGACAAATTTAGCAGCGCAGAACAAACCTTTACGATAACACCAAGTGCTTCCGCAATTAAGCGAAGTATATTTTCATCTTCCTCAGTCATTAGTAATACAAGTCCCTTCACAAGACCTGAAACGTGAACTGCAAGATTTGCCTTCGACCGCTGACAGAATGCAGACAACAATCCAACAGCAGCTCTTCTCTCCATAGGATTTTCGGCATGACTGTATTCCAACAGTTCATTCAAAAGCAGACGGATGCCTTGCTCTTCCGTTACTGCTAGCACGACTTGCTCACAATTCTTCATTTCCTGCAGCAATAAATAATAGTTTAAAAAAGAAGAAATGCTTTCATAAATGGGACTTACCGTCTCTAGCTTAGATTCATCCGACCCCATTAATACTAAAATCACAGCAGGCAGGATTTTATTGAGATGGCGAGACAAGGCATCACCGGCCACCGAAGACAAAATAGCCAGTGCTTTTGTATTTGCTGGATGGGTTGTGAGTTGAGGAATCAAATACGGCATGACAGCTTTTGATTTCACAACCAGTACTTGGCCCAGGCCATCCAAGGCAAAGTCGCCGTCGTTCGGATCATCCTATTTGAAATATAAAATTGTACTTGAAATTATTTGTTTGATAGAAATGCTCCCAATTCAATAATTAATCGTTAATGATTCAAGAAAAAATCATAATCTATATATAATTATATAACAGTATAAAGTATAGTAGTATACTATAGTAGTTTAGTATAATAGTATATATAATTATAGCAAAATCTATAATCTATGACGAACCAGCTTTTTGAGCAAAAATGGTAAGATTTCATCAAGAGCTCGACCACCAACATTTGCATGAAGACTCCCAAATGTTTGGGCTGCAGCCTCTCGAACCTCGCCACAAGGATCACAGAGCGCCTTCCTGCTCAAAATAACAGCGGTGAAGTGAATTAGTTGTTGGGCTAAATCATATTAACCAACCCTCGCACACCCGCGTGGAAAATTGACCGTGTACAGTTGCACACCAAAAAATTTCAAAAATTCGAATATTTGGGCTTTCCCCTTACTTATTACGATGGGATTTTAAGGTAGCTGTTCATTAAGCGATTGGCCATCTATTGGTGCAGTTTTCAACCTTATAGAAAGCACTGATTAATTGTTAAAAATTAAAAACCACCTTAAAAAGGAGGCCTCGGCTTAATGTTAATTTTACATAAATGTACAACTGCACGGGAGTGGCTATCTTACGTACATTTAAATGGAATTGTGCAAGTGTACACTAATCGTGCACCAATGTACAAAGTTCTTGGGATCGGGAGGTGCGACTACTTGCGTGCACTTGCACACTCATTTATTACCCAAATGTTGAATGCTAGGAGAGGGGCCAGAACTAGTGTAAAATACACGACAAAAAATCCACGCGGTATACTCCGCAAAGTTCTTGGACACCTTTTCCATGCGGGCGTACGAGGGTTAAATAGTGCTGAGTAAAGCTTGATTCCATATTACCTGAGTGTTGGCACAAGATTATCAATAAAGGCAATGACGGTGTCTTGACTTGTGGAAGCCATGATTTCAGACAATCCAATACACATTCCTTGCCGTTCCACCGACTTCTGGGACTCAAGTCCTCTTTCCAATATTGGAATAATTTCTGGTAATATCTTCTCTCCATGTTTGCGAACAAGGTCACCCAACGTTCTTGCTGCAACTTGTCTTTTTTCGTGAGAATGACTCGCAAGGCAATTCAACAAGAGTGTAAACAAAGTTGGAAGAATTTCCCGCAAAGTCTTCGGTGTGTTGGCAGCAACAACTTTCCAGACATGTAAAGCTGCTTGACGAACCATTAAGGCCACATCGGATCTCTCCATGTACAATCCCGAAAGTACCCGGTTCCGCCGTACCAATCCCAATGCGTGAATGATTACACTTTGAGACTGCTCGGTTCCAAAGTTATCATCGTCATTGGCAGATTCCGTACTCATTTTACCCGATACTCCAGAAATCTTATAAAGTAAATCTCCAAGAAGTTGTACGGATGAAAATCGAATTCTCCAGTTATCGTCAAATATTCCCTTTTCAAGTTGTGGCAACAGCAGAGTAATGGCAGTGTCAGCATATCCAGATACTATCCTCTGCCCAGCTTTCAACGCAGTTTCTCGTACAAATTCATTCTCATCAGCAAGGGCTTTCAGAATAGGATTTATAATTTGTCCTATGTAAGGAACAAATGCATCTTCAAAAACTGCAGGCATGTAAATAAACATCATCATGTAGCCATCTCGAACATGAGGCGCTATTTCATCTGAATCCGCCTTCCGTATGATCTCCGGCATGAATTTTTGTAATTTGTCCAATCCAAGAGCTCCGATAACCTCAGCCAGCCCCTGGGCAGCCCCCGAGCGGTCAACCGAATTTGCTTCGGATACAAGGGTCCTCATCAGCCATGGCAGCAATTCATCGTAGCATTTATCCCCCATTCCTCTGGCCATAGCACCCAAAGCTTTAGCTGCAACAGCACGAACTTCTGGTACGGGATCAACCAATGAAGTTTTCAAGCCAGGCATGACGTGATTCATATAAGGTGCTAAGTCTGAATGGTCTGTCAAGGAATACATGTTACCAATAACCTGAGCTGTCATTTTTCTGTTTTCTGTGGAACGATCCTGGAAGGCTCTTTGTATCACAGGCATTATGAGCGCAAGAGATGGAGGGTCCACAAAATGCACAAATTCTGTCTCGAGCAGAGCTTGCAGGCAAACAGTTGTCTTTTTTGCAGGATCTTGCAAAGCATTAAGCAAAACGGGTACCACGTATTGAATTTCCGGATTTCGAATTACTGAACCGATCAAGCCAAGAGCTTTCGCCGCAGATTCCTGGACTTTGACATGTGAGTCGCTCAGGACTTCAATTAACCGTGGGACAATCATGGGCAGACATGCTGACAGCTGTTTAGGAGCGCAATAGGCCATCCTCCCCAGCAAGTCCACCGAACCGCATTTTGTGCGCCAGGAGTCTTCATTCAGAGCTGTTATTAATGATGGAAGCACGAGTTTGACTCCATGGCCCGACAAACGGCTCATCACACTTCGAGCTGTATTTTCTGTCGCTTCTCTTACGTATTGGTTTGAATCTCCGAGACATTGGAGTAAGAATGGAAGGACGTGTACAATGTACGGCTCGTATAAACGCCCCAAAAATTCACAAAGCAACTCAAGAGCCATCAGTGAGCCTTCTCTTCGTCGATAATTTTTCTTGTCTTGCATTCCTTCCGCTAAAACATTCATAATGTCATGTTGTTTGAGGGAAAGAATCCCTAGTCCTTTAATCATTCCGGCGAGCCCGTATGCTGCGCCTCGTCTTTCCCCATAGCTCTCCGCCTCCATTAATTTCTTGATAAGACCATTCATAACTTGAGTTGAATCTGAACCAACCGCTGGAACCAGTGCGGGTAAACAGTTAGCAACAGCTTGCTGAACTTTTTCAGAGGGAGTTGAGAGAGTATCAAGCAAAGTGTGAAAAATAGATTTTACTCTCGGGTCGGAAGGGTCAATGTGCCGAGCCAGACAACCCATCAAGACAACACATGCTTGCCTGACATTATCGTTAACGCCACCATCTCCGGCTGAGTAAAGAAATCGCTCAATAAATCCAATGAAGTCATTCAAACATTCTTTGCCGCTGACGGCTACAATTTGCACTCCTGCTTCCAGCATTACGCTGTGAACCTCTTGGTGTCTGTCCGCCAACCCAGTGCAGACGATCCAGTCCATCATTTTCTTCGCCGTTGCAGTAGAAAACAGCTTGGCCGTTTGTTTAACGGCAAGTCCAACCCCATGTCTTCCTTCCCACTTATCTACTCCATCCACCAAAAGGCGACCAAAATTATCCAATACTGGAGGGGTCATGACAAGGTACTCGTCGTAGAGTTCGCAAAGTTGATTCATAATAATATCAGTTTGCGATGAATGTTCCTCAAGCAGAAATGATAGTGCCTGGGCGGCTGACAATCTAACTGCTTCGCAAGAGTGTGCAGCACTGACGAGGAGCTCAGTATGAATGTTGAAATCAACGACCAAGTTGGTAGTTAGAAACAAGTCCGTAGCGAATGCAGCTATACTCTCTTCTGGGTCGAACCTTTCTCGGAAAATATGACTATTGATTTTGTCCAGCATCTCGCTAGAATTTCCATGAATCCCTTTGGAGTAATTGCCTTTGCTTAAGCACTTTAATCCTGTTTCACGAATAATAGACAAGTGAGACATTAGAGCTGTAATGTGTGACACCAACTCAGTTGAATTCTTGACGGTAGATTTGTCTCGAAACTCGCTGGATTTAGAAAATTCAATAATGGTTCCTATAGACTGCTGTTGTATAGAACCTTCCGTCGTCCCAATTAAGTTGTAAAGGAGATCACACACTTTGGATCGCGGGATGTATTCCGGATTGTTAGAGTCGGAAACATAAGCCTCAGTAGGATTTACAGCAATTTTCGTACAGGTCAACATAAGTGTAACGAGATCGGGGTGTTTGGTGTATCTCTTCGCAACTTCCTGCATCAAGGGAAAGCAGTAAGTATAAACGGCTGGGGTTAATTCTAATTGATCAATTCTGGCTAGTTTATCCAAAAATGCCTTTAATGAGCTCGTATTTTCAGAGGTGCTTGATTTCTTCGCAGATTGGCTATTCAGTAATCCTAACATTAGATCTCGGGCAAAATCTCCAATTACTGGATAGGAAGGAAAAATAATGGTGGCAATTCTACGGAACAGCGTGATGCAGGGCTGAGCAGCCAAAGGGTTTCCCATCAACCCAATAAGGTCCCAAAGAAAATCCTTCAGGTAACATCCAGTCTGGTCAGGATTTCCTCGAAATGAAGCCTCTAAAAGTTGAACAGCATTTCTAATTTTGCTTTCCAGTCCACTTAAATTTGATCTTATCAATGATTCCTTCTCCAGTTGTATTTTGATTGCTTCCTTTTGTTTAGAGCTGAGTTGAACAGTTTTTCCAATTTTTCTACGTTGTTCTTCCAACTCCTTCTTTAACTGGATCTCCTCCAATTGTTCTTTGTATGAATAAACTTTACTCTCGCGTTTCAAATTTTTCGCCCCGTCAGAGTCCGGATTTAAAACAGATGTGTCATACAGCTCACCCTCAGCAGTTAAGAAGACAAAATAGTCATCAGCTGTGACGTCATTAATCTGTGGATCGCTCACAAGTTGCAAAAATTTGTCAACAAGGATCTTGATAACTAAGTGCCCATAAATCGTAGACAACGTTTGAACAATTTTCATGCCGTTCTGGCTACCATCGTATTCCTGAATATGTTTATGAAATAGGTCTTGGACAAATGTTGATGATAA
>JAAXYW010000627.1:0-32846 GCA_036851895.1 Orthonychiurus folsomi | reverse complement strand
AAATTTGTACTAATGTTGTAGGATACTAAGGGAAATAATATAGTTAAGTTTTGTCAAATTCCTAACTTTCGATTTTGTATAAAGTGCAAAAATGTTTAACGTCTAATGGGCTGGAAGTTTCCACACGGGTGCCGGCAGCTATGCTCTTATGTGCTCCGCTTTAGTATACTCCGCCGTGTGTATCCACATCTCCCCTTCTCCGTGTGTATCCACAGCTCCCCTTCTCCGTGTGTATCCACATCTCCCCCTCCCTTTCCACACGGACTCCGCCACACTACCCCATGAAAGTGTTTGTGAGACATCTATGTATAGTTAAGTGTATTACTGTAGAAGGTGTGCTTTCCTTGTGTTATATGTATAAGTAGCGTCTCTTCGTCCGTTGAGGAGGACTCCTTTTCTGACCTTCGCCAAAAGCAGACGTATTTCGCTAAGGCCTTATATTGTGTAGGAACTTCCATTTTGTACGCCATAGACTAAAGACGTATTTGCTTAGGTAGGGAGTCAAATTGTATTTAACTAGAGTTATTGTCTTGGGAATAAAATATATCATTAACCAGTATTCTCAGGAGTCTCTCCAGTGTTCAGTATCAGTTTATTAGGCAGTTTAAAGGCACACATAGAGAGTGAATATTTCTGCCGGTTAGGGGAGTTGATTTACTCGACACCGACAATTTTTACTATGGGAAGGTCCATGCCACAAGGTTGAGTACGGCTGCACAACAATTAACATTATTTTAAGGGGGGGGATTGTTTAAATATAAACATAAATATTTAAGGGGAAAAATTGATTTATGGCTGCGCGGGATTTGAGGTAAGCAGCCCGCGGGTAATATCGGGCCGGGAGCGGGTTGCCTGTGCCAATAAAGGCACTGTGTACTTATTTTTAGTTTTTTTAATACTTTTTTGAACTAAAGGGGGTAATGCTAGGTGACGCGGCGAGGTGTAAGCCTCCTTAAGTTACTATTTTACTATATAAAACGTCTGAGGTGTATTTATTTTTAGTTTTTTAAAAATATTTTTTTAACTAACGGGATAAGCGCTGAATAACGCGGCGACCCACAGGGTCGCCAAGATATCTAGTCTTAAATTATAACTCAAAGAGCAGGAGCAGAAAAGAGCTCGGCAAGAACTCTCTCAGCGTTTTGAAATTTTTTAATCACAATTTAGCATTTTCACATTTAACTTTTCACATTTTCAATGTACATTTAACACAATTAACAGCGCATGGAATGCTATTTCCCATCAGGTCGACTATGTAGTAATTGCATGCGTCCTGGACTTGTAGTGTGTGATTGGGTAAAAGCATTTCTCACTCAACTCTGTTCCATGATTTCATGTTTCTTCTTTCTTCTTCTTCAAATGCTACAAAGAATCGAGATACAATAAAATTCACTTTGGGAGTATACTGCAAATTTGTTAAATGAATTGCAATAGCAGTTAAAACGTTAGTTATTTTCTCTTTGGCTTCCTTTTTTCGCATGTCTGTGTTATTTGCAACTTTTAGTCATTTTTCTGTTTCCCACATTTTATATTGTTTCCGGAGCTCTGTTACAAACAAATTACGTAACGAGCTTGCAATTGATTACTTGATTCTTCCTTGCTTAGAAAATTGGTTTGCAGAGGAGTGTCGCCAGGGACGGGGCCGCATTGTAAATTGCTGTCCAAAAAATGCGCCTCGCTGCGTATACACACACACCCACCGCCTCATAAAGTAAAAGTAAACTGAATTTTCTGAAAGGGTAGGAGATTCATGTTCATTCCGTGGGCCGTAACTAAATTGCTGTTGAATCCATCACGTCATATTTTGTAGGCACATCGTAGTCTGCGGTCACATCACGTACGAGTCCGTCTCCCATTTTCTCGGAGACTTTCTTCATGAAGATAGAGAAGATCCCGACGTGGAAGTCGTTTTTCTTGCTGTAATCCAAAAGCTTTTAAAAATTCATATGTTGTTCTTAAGTAATTATTTATTTTACAAAAAAATATTTAATTTTTCTCAAATCTTGTAGAGGAAAGAGCCAGACATTGAGTTGGAGTGTTTGCTGAAAAGACTTTACACAACTGTAAAATTCTTTCAAGGAACCGACATGTCAAGTTCCTCTCTACTTAGGGTCAAGGTCAGATCCCATTTTTTATTACAGACATTCATTTTTCAGTACAAGTATTAGAAGTGTTTTTCTCATATTAAAATTTGTATTTGCAACGGGGATACAAACACATTAAATAGTAAAAACAAAGAAAAGACTGATTTTTTCAAATTATACCTCAAATTATTTGTGGGTTTCGGTGGGTGGATGGTGGATTAGTGATTGAGGTCAGACTCCATTTGTAAGGTGGGATTGATTGATTCATTATTATTCAACACCCTTTAGTAGGTCATTACGTGATTATGATGGTGATTATCTCTAAAAATAAGTTGTTTGTATTTGGAATTGTTATGGTGGATGACGGAGCAGATGAGTGAAGCCGACGCCTGTTTCGTCCTGGCGAACAAATATTGCCAAGATCCAGATGCTGAAGACGCAGCCAACATTATGCGCGCCATTTCCATCAAAAGTCACTCTAACGACACGAGGATCATCATTCAACTTATGCAGTCTCATAATAAGGTAAGGGGTTTACTCTCTTTCGGACCTATTTAGATTAGAATCAATCCATCAACTTTCGGTGGCATATGCCTAGCATGACCAAATATGTGGCTATTTCCAAGATTTGTCTAGAAATATAAAATTATAAAATAGAATATTCTAAACTGAAAGCAATACAAGCCGATTAAAATTCGATTTGCATCTTTAGCAATAGGGTGCAGTTGCAACCTAATGGATGCATCGGGTTATACGTGCAATAATTTGTCAATTTTTGAAAACCTTGATAAATCCGACCCGCGTAACTAGGAATGTCAGTGTTGATAGACGAAGTTTGTGTTCAAAAGATGTTCAAAATTGGAAAATGTTTTCTCTGATCAAATTAGCTTGAGTGTGTGTTTTCCATCAAATTGAATGCTTTGATTAACCGGAAACTTTCTCAGACTTTACTTATGATAATTAGTCGTAATTGTGCAACGCCTAGGATGACTCGAGTATACAAAAACTAATTAAGGTTCACTCAAAACTTCCTTCCTCATAAACTTGAAATTCTTCATTTGTGGTTGATTTTTACAGGCGTATTTGCTCAACATTCCCAGCTGGGACTGGAAGAGAGGGGATGATGTCATTTGTCTTGCGGAACTCAAATTGGGATTAATTGCACAGTCGTGTCTGGCTCCCGGCTTCTCTACAATGATGGCCAATTTGTTCGCCATGCGTTCCTTCAAAACGGTAAATGAAACGCAGTTTCTTTTTCTTTTCTATACCTCGGAGTCACGGGGGGATTCCACGAAACGAACAAGTCTATGGAGTACGTGTCTACATAACAAGCTCAATTAGGAAAACGTACTTGTAATTAGGAAGGAAAATAGTAATACAAAGTTTTTGAAGATAAAAAACATTTAACGGCCCGTGTACCGCTTCGCGCCTTCTAAATACATATTATAATGGGAAAACAGAGTCCTGGGGGCTCTTCAGTCCATTTCCTCCCATAAAAGCTAAATGAACACTGAATGACTTATTACGTTTATTGACTTTTCAGTCACCGGATACTAAAGCCTGGCAAACTGACTACCTGCAAGGAGCAGGGTGTGAACTGTATACGGAGACGCTGAGCCCATCATTTGTTGGAATGAGTTTTCCCCAAGCATCCGAGTAAGTGAATTCCCATTTCCCAGTTTACACGTCGTTGTGTATCTAAATGTCCACAAGCCCATGCTCACCCCGCGTAATGTATTCTCAGAGTGAAGGGTGTCACACAGTAAAAGGGAACGCAAGGGTTATGTAGTCTATTTTCGTGTTCAGTTTTCAACAAAAGCAAGCAAGGCAAACAGTACTTATTAGAGGTGCACCGGATATCCGGCGCCGGATGGTAGGTATCCGGCCTATCCGGTATCCGGCCAATGAGCCGGAGCTTCGGCCGGATATCCGGCCGGATAGTAAACTCTGTGCAAGTGTCACTTATCTTCAATCACAAAGACGTGTAGGGTAATAGACCGCTCCTTTGCCCCTCATGTTTATGATGAATCGCAGAAATGGGACTTGGGAAATATGTAGAAGGTTTTTTCCGTGCTTTCCCTCACGGTTTTAGGGAAATTTCATTTGCTGTCGTTCTCCTCAGGAAATTGCACCTTTGGGTGGGATATGACCGGCGAGAAAGTGTTAGAATTATTCTCAGGATTATATTTTGCATACATTGTTTTTGGTGAAAAATGAGTAGAGGGGATAAAGGGCAAAACCTTGTACATTTGAGACTTTTATTTGCAAATTTGTTTCGCGTTGAATTTTAATCACAAGTTGTAGTTCTTTTAACTTAAGGTTTGGGAACCCACCATAAGCAGTAATTTTATAAGACGTCACTTTTTTTTACTGCGGTTGAGGAAATTACTATCTTGCAAATAAATTTGCTTACTAGTCATTATTATTAAAAAAAATATTGGCGCTTGATCTCGTCATGTATATTAGTTTTATTGATCCGAATTTAATACGGAGGAAGGGAAATTTTAGGCGAATGTTATGTTAGATGAATACGAGATTTTAAATGTTGGGTTTTGGTGCTAATCTTTTGCAGGCTCTGCTTTATAAAATTGAAACTTTTGCTTTTGGCGATTGAGACGAAGGCGGAGGATGGGATCGAGTCAAAAATATGTATTAATCCTAAGGTGAGTCATGTTTAAAGCTTCAAGCCAAAGTGATTGCCTCTCATTGACTGTCGACTGTATTAGAAGGCATTACATATACGAATGTGTACTCCATTCACAATTTCCAAGTTTTAAAGTATACGTATACATTTTTATTAGGGAGCTAAAATGCAAGCCAATACGATTGGATTCTTTATTGCTCAGAGTGCAGATGAAGTCAAAAGGTCAGAGTTTAATTTGAGCATCCAGCTCCATTGTGGATTGAATGACAAATAAATCACCCTCTTTTTATATATTCCTTTCACGTGAACAGGGCCTGGTTCTTCTGCAAATCCTGCCATGAGGACGTGAAGGATGAAACTCTGATCAAAAAGTGCAAATGCAAAAACTGTAAGTTTTGTGTATTCCAGTTCAGTCGTCAGTATTCAATGTCGTACAGTAAATGTCATGTTGGGTTGTAGTAAATTGTTTTAAATGTTCAAACTATTCCAAGTAACATAGGAAAACACGTGTATTTACAACCGAATGCTCTTAATGGATGGTAATATCGTAAAATACATTACATTCTGACAGATATTGGTGGAATGCTACTTATGATGCAGTGTTCATCAAATGCTCTCCACGTCAATAACGAGGGTATGCAGGATATGAATACTTCCCACCCGGAGTGCTAAAATTACCAATACTAACCATGTATTTGCTATCCGTGTTATTAATCTCAATCAATTTCTGACCGTCGAGTGTGATCTGAGTTTAATACAAAAAATAAGCTTAAAATAATAACTTACCAAGTAGTGTCACGTCGCGGAGTCAATTTTTCAGTACTAAGAAAAAGTTTTCCTTTTGTATTACTTCTAAACTTTACATTTCCCCTTATCTCAGAGCCAGTGTGAGCCAAACGCAAACTTGCATGTGTGCGTATTTGTAAAAGTTAAATATTTGCACGTAAAACCTCAAGGGGAAAGGTTGAAAGGGCACGGACGCCCCTACCCAAACCCGCATTGATTCCCCTCCGCTACAGAACTTCCAGCAGAGAATCCCAGTTTAATAATAGAGGAGACGATTACTTTTGAATATTAAAGATCAGGGACGTCATTAGCCTCATTCTCTGTGCCGTCTCAGTATTTGGATTCTCTTTACACCAAATAAGCACTCTATTTACACATCCTCCTTTCCATTGGACTAAAATTTGGGCCTGGCCGGCCTAATTGATCCTCCTGACATTTAAAACCGTGTGGAACTTTGGCTCTTTCTAGCTACCCGCTATTCTATTTGTGTACTCTGGTTGACCTTTTCAAAATTCTACTCTATACTTGTGTAGTGTTAGTTTCTATCTATCTATTACTTGAGTATTAGCGATTGGTTTGGTGGTGTTTTCTTTGTAAAATTGATGCTTGGGTATTTTAATTTTTCATATGAAAATTTTCCTTTCTTTTCAGTGGCTACATTTCGAAAAGGGGTTCGTGCCGTTCAAGCCGTAACTCGAGCCAGTGAGTACAATTCCTCTTTGCCTTTCTGTCTTGTCTTTAAGAACTTACTTGTAGTACGTCATATGTAGTCTGGGATTTAAGTAGACTCGTAGTTGAGTATTTAAGTAGTAGTGAAGTGAGGGCGCTTAATGTTGCCGTCGTCGTCCGTAGCTCATTGATTCAGTATTGAGTATTATTATACGTTTATCTGGTTTGGTTGTTCTTTCAATGTGATTCCGTGTGTTCTATGTGTCTTTCTCTTTCTTTTCTTGAATAGGCGACGACTATACTCTGTACGCTGGTAAGTAATTGTCACTCTTCTTCTTTCTCTATCCACTACTCTCCCCTCCACTTCACCCACACATCCTCTACGCCTTAGCTCTTTCTTTTCCCAGCCAGCCTTTCGTACTACTTTTAACCACTTACACCACTTACAATTTCAAACTCAAAAGGAAGAACCATGGCTAGACTACTTTCTTCACACAAGAGGAACTTAGGATTACTTTCAGTTCAATAGCCAACCACTTTCAATCTAAACCATTCAATTTAAGGGAGGACACTTTGCTCAGATTGTGATTGTAAAGTTCTGGATCCTTCTTCAGATCCCCGTGTATAGAATTCAAGGGCTATTATGGTGAGGGCTCGGGGTTTAAAACGGCTAGGAATTGTTCATTCATTAATGGGGGATCAATGTTTTTTACGAATACATATCAATACAGTAGATGTTAAATGGCGCAAGGCGCATGTGTGTTGAAATATTTATTATTGAGAATTAGGAAATAAGGCACATTTGTCTGGGTTTGACAATCCTAGGATTATGAATGTGATGGACTTCGGCACAGTTGCATTCCCCGTTTTAGTTTGGTCTGTGCACAATTGTACGTTACGTAGTCTCTAGTATTGATTACTAGTAATTTTAGATGTGAATTAGTGCACATTACGTGTTCTGTTTTATTTTGATGATTTAATTTTACAAATTTATGAATCTAATTTGATTTCTTCAGATGGCGAAGATAAAAAAAAAGCACTAATTTCATTGTTGATACACCAGAATTAAATTGACTGATATTGAACGTTGATATTGTAGGTGAGGTAGATCCATCTCTGAATCCTACGTTCACTCCTCCAGGTTAGTGTAGTGTGAATTTTGTTTGATTCCTCGTATTCTACAGTATGCACACAAACTTCTGCCGGCTTCCCGCAGCTCAGAATATAAACTTAACTCGATGGCACATATTATGTCATTGATTAGAAACAACAAAACAAACATTAAAAAAGTGTTATCTATCTTTACAGAAATCCCTAAGATGGTTCATGTTCGAGGTAGACAATTCATTTAAAATCGTCACACTTCCTTGCGCCTAAATCACTTTCTCTCTTTCTTTTCGCTTAATCCCAAGTCTTCAAAAGTATTTGCAATTCCAATGCTCCTCAAATTATCTTTCGCTTTTGCAGCAAAAATTGAATTTGACAGTAAAAGTTTTAATGGAAGTAACAATTACACCCTTGTTTAGCCGCAATTTAAACCATAATATCACGCGTTCAATAACAAATAAATGTAGTTTCTCATTCACTCAATTTCTGCTCGTATTTTTGCCTGTAAGCAAAACAGCACTCGCACCGCATGCACGTATGGATCTGCTTTTTGGTGTAGCTAACATGCATGGAATTTATTCAATTTATTAAACTTCCGTTTGCCTGGCGTTTGCTTATTGAATCACTGTAGAACAGATATTGCACTTAATGTAATATTAATCTAGTAATTTAAATAAGTGTAGCTAAAACTCAAGTGTAGGAATTTGTGGATACTTGTAGAGACAAATCGGATTAAACTTCCGTTAATCATAATACTTTGGTTCAAATACGAATTGGTAATGTAGACATTTTGTTTATATTTGTAAAGTAAATGTAGGTTAGATTTTGTATAGAAGTACAGATTTTGTTGATTTCGATTGAATTCTTCGATGGGACTGAATTGACGGATGATTCCTTTAACTGTCTCACGGTCGGTACTTAAAAATAAATATTATAGTTGAATTATGGTGGAATACGGGCAGGTAGAGGTATCCACAACCACACGAATAGGACAATCCATACTCGCTCTAAATTAAGCATCTGTTGGTGACGGGGTATTTAACTGTAGTTGATACACTTGCACAGGCTTATTTTCCACAAATTTTTATCAACAGTTAAACTTATAATACTTACTCAATTACATTTCGCACTAATTTCAACATAATTTAAACGGGCAGATTCGAATGGCTTTTCCAAGCATCTTGGAGCCTGTGAACCATTACTCAGTGGATTTAATTTATTTTTATTTTTCAGGTGAAACTGCAAGAGACCGTGTCGACCCAGGTTTGCAAAAATTTGATTAACTTATAAAACTGGCTTGCTTAAAGTTAATATTGCAAATTTCTTAAAACGAATTAAATTGGGGTGGCATTAAATTTGCAATGGAAACTCAAGGTCAATTAAACATGCAGCCGGATCAGCAAAATTAGTAGGTAAATTAATTTTAACTTTATTTCAGCCTTCGCCGCTCTTAACCAAAACCAAGTACCCAAAGTTCGAATGAATTCCACTGGCCCTCCTGGAGCAAAGAATTCAAAGAAAGCCAACTCAGCCGGATCAGACAATCAAACCAACCAAAACCGGTAATAAATAAATCATGAAAACATCAAAGAATAACTTGAAAAGTAACATTGTCTAATATATTTACCAATGAAATTAACATAAGCTCAAGATTTCAACGACCCCAGAGCTTCAATTTGCATGAACTTGGAAATATATCCAACTTTTAAGCATGATAATTAATTTTGAGTGTAATCCGTGTTACTAACCATACTAACACAACACTTTAACTGAATTTTGCAGAACAGTCGAAGAGACTGCCCTGGCTGGCTACCATCTCTCATATGAAGTCAAAAAACTAATGTATGTTAATTTCCAGCTTACTCCATTTTAGTAGTTGCTTTTTTAGATGATACCAGTCGTGTCGCTAATTGCTTATAGGGCTGATTACTACAACTAAAGCACTGATAACGGAAGTCCAATTATTAAATCATTCACTAACGAAGCATTGATTGGGGCACTAGCTGTTTGCATGATAATATCAAGCTTTATTTTTTTAACATAATCGCAATAAGCAACAATTTTAGAGAATAATCCGCATTGCAGCCTCGGCAGCCTGTTGGGTAGACTAGTTCCGAACTTTGGCGTTTTGAATTAAAATTGCTTCCGCAGTCCATGCAGTAAATTTAGAATTTAGGCGGATAACGTCAAAAATGTAGTATTTCAGTGTTCAGTTGGATTCGAACGAGAAATAAATTTGAGCGAATTGTGAACAGGCCTACAAGTCGATCAGCCACAGGAGGAGTCAATGGGCAAGGAAATAATGGGCTTCAAGTTGGGATTGCAGGTAATGATGCATAAATACAATCCAAAAATTGAAATGCAAAACAAAAAACTAATTTTGCTTATAATGTGTATACCATTCATGCTAGACGACCAAGCGAAGGATTTTGATTTCGAAAAGACGGAAATGAAGTATGATTCGACTGGAATGTTCCATTGGTGCCCTGCACGCTCAATTGAGGAATCAATTTTGGATCGTAATCAAGCTGCGATGACCGTTCTCAATGGACACGTCGTTGTCTGTCTTTTTGCGGATCCCGACTCCCCGCTCATTGGACTCCGGAATCTTGTCATGCCACTTCGAGCCTCCAATTTTCCATTATCATGAACTCAAACACGTTGTCATCGTAGGATCCGTGGACTACATTCGAAGGGAATGGAAAATGCTTCAAAATCTACCCAAAATATCTATACTTAATGTAAGGCCTATTTTTGCTCTAGCAAATACTTTTTGAAATTGTAGTGCAAAATATAATTGAAATGCTTTTTTGTTGTTGCAGGGTTCACCATTGAGTCGGGCGGATTTGCGTGCCGTAAATGTGAATCTATGTGACATGTGTGTGATACTGTAAGTGATAACCTTTGACCTCACATTAAAAATTTGACTTCAAAAGGTAAATTTGAATTTATGTATGCATACTATACATATATTTAGCTCTGCAAAAGTTCCATCGAATGATGACCCAACATTGGCAGACAAAGAAGCCATTTTAGCCTCTCTAAACATCAAGGCGATGACTTTTGATGATACCATAGGTGTTCTTAATCAAACCAGTGACGGGAATGGGACGGAGAGATCCAGTCCGATCGGTGGTGGAAGCCCAGTCATTCTTCAACGAAGGGGTTCAGTTTATGGATCCAATGTCCCGATGATCACAGGTTTGGGACATCAAAGCTAAAACTTAATGTAATATGAAACCACATTCAATTAACTTTTGACTTCTTGTCCTTTCCCAGAGCTTGTAAATGACAGCAACGTTCAGTTTCTGGATCAGGATGACGGTGAGTCGGATTCGTGTTTGACCATTGCTTGCTCATCCGGAATTGCATGAAAGTGAGGGCAAAAATTGAAAGTCTTTTAAAATTGATTTCAGATGACGAACCGGATACGGAATTGTACCTTACTCAGCCTTTCTCTTGTGGTACTGCATTTGCAGTCTCCGTCCTTGATTCTCTTATGTCTACGGTAAGATATAGAAGAAATCGACGTTGACCAAGTAGATTTATCAAGTGTTACTTTTTACTAATATTACCAATTACTAAGTTTAATATCTTCAATCTTCTTGCCTCTTATGAAAATAAACTTGTAAACCTAGGTTTATTATTTTCACTTAGACCGTTATTTCTTTTATTTAAAAAAATATGATTTAAATAAACCGACTTTGAAATATGATACCTTAGTTTAAAAGCACAAGCTCAATTTAATAAACTTTGTTCGTAATAGCTTATTTCGTGAATATTATTAAACAAAAACCGACTTTTGAACACAATAATTTGAAAATTTCAGACTTACTTCAATCAAAACGCCCTTACTCTAATTCGGTCCCTGATCACGGGAGGAGCCACCCCGGAATTGGAGTTGATCTTAGCGGAAGGAGCTGGATTGCGTGGTGGCTATTCTACATCGGAAACCCTGTCCCATCGAGATCGATGTCGTGTTGGTCAAATCAATTTATATGATGGTCCACTTGCTCAATTCGGAGAGGGAGGAAAGTACGGGTTACTTTTTGCTGCTGCACTGCGACAATACGGCATGCTCTGTATTGGTCTCTACAGACTACTCCCAATGTGAGTTTATGTGAATCAAATTCAAGAAATAATCATGTTGTCTTTAGATTGCATAATTACATTAAAGGTCTCAACATCCCAATACACAGTGCTTTATGACGTTTTTCCACTCCAAACACTGTATTGTTCAATGTTGTCTCGAATTTATGAGTGCAACTCTTTTACTTGAAACTCGTAAGCCTTTCGGAAAACTACACGAATTTTATAACATATTTGACAAAAAGACTTGTTTTGTCTTCCTTTTTGAAAACCCCTTGGGATTTCAACCTCACACCTGAATATTTCCCCATTGTTAACAGGTTAATCCACCTTCCTCAATGAAAGAATAGTAATGAAATCCATTTGTTCGGAAATGCCTTTCAAAACGTGTTTCGAGTTCATTGAGAGTCATTGGATAATCCGTATTTCTTCAAAAATTTATTGACTTTAAGATTAACTACTTAAATGTGTCTTGGGAATGTGTTACAAGAGGCCTAAAGGAATGTTTCCCCTTTCCAGGTTTCGTGAACCTTCATCGAGTCCTGACGCCTCCTCCAAACGTTACGTGATCACCAACCCACCAGATGACTTTACTTTATTACCCACGGATCAGGTAAAAGTCAATCCCGTCCTTGAGTACTTGGCATTTTAACATCAAGGGCCACTTGGGAGTGTCAAGTTTGGGGAAGACAGTTCAGGAGGAGCACAATTCCTTGAATTTGTCATTCTTTTGACATCAATTCCCTTTATCTTCTCTTCATTGCTCCAATGAGAGTTGATCTTTCTTAATCCCTCCTTCCCACAAATCCTCACATCCCAACACCATCAACCCCCATTCACGTCTAAATAAAAATCAATCAATCTTAAAATTGGACACTGCTCTGGCTGGTGTGGGTGGGTGGCGTGCATTTCTCCAGTCAGTTCTTATTTATATTCATTTCAGATTTAAACTATGGCTATGCAGTTAAATGATAGTCGATGAGATTTTTAAATATCAATATGCACAGAGTTCTAAAATCTCAGAATATTTTGCGAAGCCCAGCGCCGATAAATAATATAATTATTTTTAGAATTATTGTCATGCTCTATGAAAGGTGTGCTGGTTGGGTCGTGCTGGTCGGTCGTTTAATTATTTCTGGTTCGTATTATCGTTGTTCATAAAGTATTGCTTTACAAATAAAAGCAAACTTGGACTGGGTTCCAGGAGCTAGAAACAAAGATTCCAGGTAGCAGCTAAATACGCATATCCATGGGTGTCGGGTGTTAATCATGCAATTTTGTGTATTCTGTGGCGGTGTAACCCACTTTAGACATCTGCATTTCCTCCTTGCTCACCTTGAGATTTCTTTCCCGAAGTTCTTTGTTTATTTTTTGAACGTCGAGACGGCGCCAGTCTACACTGCACTGCCTCAGATTCAATTTTGGGAATTCAGTGACCTTTTCAAGGAATTGTACTTTGATGCTTTTGTGCAAACTCAGCGATTTGTAATGTTTATGCAAAAATTATTTATAGGAGTTTCTTCCTAGAAATTAGAATTTAGATTCATTTGATGTATATGCAATTTAACGAACAAACAGTTCCCTCGAACTTGACAGATTCATGCGGTCATGCCCTGACGTAAATTACAGTGCAGAGTATTAATAAATTCTGGTCATTTTAGGTGTTTGTCCTTCAGCAATTTGATCCTGGACTGGAATACAAGCCAAATCGAGGAGAAAATGCAGCGAATTCATCTTTAGTGCCGCAAAATCCAGCTGTGACTGGGAATCCACATGGGAACTCCAACAACCAAATGAATTCCAAAGATGATCCATCTTGACTATTGCTTTGTAGGGCTCTAACAGAAGGTTCTACTACTCTAACAGAAGGGCCCTACTCTTTTTTGTAATGAAAACAGATGTGGTATAGTGAAATTTGATTTTTACTAAAAAGACTCAAACGGTGGGTACATCCCCTCATTGACCGGCTTATTAAGTATCAGGAAGTGGGATTAAATTAAGTCCCTGACTGGCAATAATGAAAGATTCATCCTTCTGTTTTTGGTTGAGGAGAATTTTTTTGCCATCCACTTTCTTGTGAACTGAGCCCTCATTGATTCTTACATACGCGAACGTGTTTTGACGCGTTTTGAAAGCCTTCTTTATGGTACAGGCTCTCTAAGCAGACAACACAAGGACAAGTTTTTACTAATTATCGAGATCAACATTTGTAATAAGTTTTAGTTTTGCATTACTTTCCACTCCAGAACGTCTCCCATAAATAAGCTCTTTCTCGGTTGTCAGAAGTAGTGCCACCCTTGAATGTGCAAATCTGTATAAGCATTCAACCCATAATTTCTAGTCATTTGTTACATGCATTCCAACCTAATATCACTGTCAGCCACCGGTGTAAGAATTCAACTCACAATTTCTAGTCATTTGATGCATGCATTCCTTGACCTAATATCAATGACACCCTCACCTAGGGGGTCTTCCTGTGTGTCTGATAGCGATAATTTTTTGAAACCTGCATACATTTTGAAACTACTTGTGCAAATTTTCCATTTTTTCTCTATTTCGCACTTGAACTTTCCTCCTTCCAATACACACCCTCCTAAGTCTTTCGTCTTGGGTATGACGCAAAATGAATTAGGATTAATCTACTGAATTAGACAAACAAGTTGTTGAAAAAAAGCGCTACGACTTATGCATTTATTATTTTTCTTCCAGGATTGAACACATGCAAGGAATCTTGGATCACCATGCCCTTACTCTTACATCTAACGGGTCAATGATCAAATCAATTCCCAGCTGCTAAAGAAAACTCTGCTTCTGAAACCACTACGTAAATGTACATGTGAGTTTAGAAAGCCAAATTGGTCATTGAACTCCTAGTTGTGTCTCCACCTTGAGTGGTTAGAGTTCCTACCCTATTTCATCATCCTTTGAGATCCATACAAAATCTAAGCAAATTCAAATTACTTTATTAAAACTTCCAGTCCGTACCTAGTACCCAGGCAGACAGACATGTTTAACAAAAAATTTACTAACTAAAATACTAATAAATTGCCTTTGCTCACTTCAGGGAATGTCAACTGACTGTAGGAAATTGGCAGTGGTTAAAGACATACTATGATGAACTATCCGCGCTTGCGCTTAATTGTTAAATTCTAGAATTATTAAAAAAAAAACAATTATCAGGCTGCGGTTTGTAAATTTCTCTCAATTTTTAGTAGAAAAGATCAGTACTCACATATAAATTACAAGTTTTTTTATTTCCAATACATCGACACAAGAGCGCATGGAAATTGGCTCTGGTTTCGAATTGCTCGGATACTGCATTTCCTAATATTAATAACGCCAAGGCTATAAGTATTAGTACGTACAATCAATACGCACGTACGAACCAACATAAATTTTTTTAATGAATGTTGATTACAAGAACGGAATTTGCTCGAAAATTACTAAACCTGCCCAGCAGAGCTAGGCAAAAGTAAAAGAAAAAAAATTATATCAACATACATATCATTATTAGTTTATTGAAGAAAAAAAATTGAGTATTTCGTTATTCGTCTGTGCCCGTGTTATTCGTAACGTACACGTAACGTGGTAAAATCGTGATTTAATTGTTGAATTGGATGGGACTTGGAATTTGTTAAAAAGCTTTAATTTGAATTTAATGTAGAAAATATTATATAGATATATAAAACATGTTACAATGTGTGTAAAATGTATACTGCCCTGCGTCACGTCGCGCCGGGCGCAGGGGGACAAGTGCTGATGATGGTGGTGGCTATTAATTAAGTTTAGAATCCAAGTTATGTTATAATACATACATACGTACACACACAAAAGTATGCGTACCTTAATATTTTACGGGGCTTTAATTAAGATCGTGACGACTGTGCTAAAATATAAATGTCAAACGAGACAATGGCTGTTATGTAGGTGTTATTATTAGTAGAGTAGTTAGTGTAAGTATAAGTTAATTAGCTCGAATTAATCAGGGGGTTCTGCTTTTGATAGTTTTCGCAATTATGTTAAATTCCTATGAGGAAAACGGAGTAATGCTCCATTCTGTGTATCGTTTACATCCAACGGGAATAGTTAATTAATTATTAAATGCAGCCAGGTGCAATGGGTTTTTGTGATATGAGCAATGATCTTAAAATAGGCAAAGGTGTCCCTTGGCACAAATACGTTATAAAATATTCGTATCCTTCATTGCACGCGTGTCAATCTTACATAAATACATTACATACGTAAACGTATATTTTTAGCTGACTAATTTACGTTACATTATTATATGGAGTTTTGATTATATGCAAAAAAATTAATAATTTGAGCAAGTACAATGTGTGCGAATATTCTCAGTTTGTAAGGCAATAAGTTTTACGCATAAAGTAATCATAGGTGTGTATATTAATTTGTATATGAAGCGGTGGTGGAATGCCAAGGTATTAAATCGCAAATAAGAATTGCATTCATTGTTGGGTTTGGATTTTCATTTTCATTTATCCTACTGAATTGTGCTATTAACCTTAATTAAGACTGCAAAGTTATCTTCCATCCAGAATAATAAGATTTAAGCATGCTATGGTCTCGCCCAGCCAAGGTTATTCGTAAATTCACCAAACTTATTTAGATTTCTTACAGCAAAATGGGCCTGACATTTAAATTTTGAAAGTAGGTTATTTCGCATTGGAAATGTAATTGGTGGTCAAAATCAATTTATGCTTCCAATGCATGGAACCCTGGATGAGTCGGTGAATTGGTAGGATGCAATTCCTTTCAAAATGTCCATCTGCTCTGCAGTCCCATATGAAATAGGCGCCGAAATATAAGGATGACCAGACGAAGGATCGGAGTTAAACAACGGGAGAAAGACTAGACCTTTCCAACTCCAGCCAATAGATTCCAAACTTTATTTTGCTGGACAGATGGTTGAGATGGAGAGAAAGAGCGAGTCCCCTGTAATAAAGTAACTCGACAGTCACACAAAATGTCATGCCTGTCAGTAAATAAATGAAAGTTTCCATGCAGAGGAGAGAGACGTCCTCCTGTCATTACCGTATGTAGCTCCGTGCAAGGCACAAGTAGAAAGCAATCGTGCAATCAGGAAGTGAAACGCAAGTCAGCTAGCTATCTGCGTGTGTGACATAATTGATGTTTGCATTTTGTCTTCTCACGAAGGGAGAATACACTGGAGGTACCTCGGGGTTGACCCAATTTTGGGTATCATGGATAAAATCAATGGTGCTCCCGTATTTAATGAGTCGAAAAAAAACTTGCTTTTATTTCGTTTTGGCAAAAAAGTAAACATTACAGAAAAAGTTCCATTAATCAAGGACGTTCGGTTGAGGCGTACCTTCCAAAACACTACGATTAGTTGCTCTATATTGCTTTAATTATCAAAATTTAAGCGGCATTCAAGTATTGATTACGGTCCCGGTAAGGCAGAAAAATATGTAATTTCGAATTACATAGTAATGCATTTACTAAGATGCAACTCGTTTATATAAAAGTTTGGCTGCATGTTGAGCTGGGACGCAATGAACGGGTATCAAATTCGGGGCGGAAAACAAATGAATCACATGTAAAGTATTATCCGATGTTAATAAATCCCGCTGTGCAATCTCAAAAATTCCATAACCCGTAATCCATCGCATTTTCGCATTATGAGGTTCCAGGCGGATTTTGTAGCCTGGAAAGCAGGCCACCCTACCCTCAAGAGCTAACCAAATCATATTCAAGTGCTTCCCAGGAAATATTTCAACATTTGACTTCTCCATCACCACATTACGTTCCATTACGAACATTCATGAACCCCGGTCCGTACGTAAGGAAACCAATAAAAAGGAAGGACGTCGTAAATTCGGACGAATCAAGACAAAAAATAATTTTGGCATGTGGCGGAAGATCTTTTTTTCTTCCTTCTTTCCCTCATGTGTGTCTTGTTCCTTACCCATGCCTTTACCCAGTCAAACTTCCAAGATCCGACTTTGCGATCCCGATGGATAATCGTGGTGCACGGAAAAAGAGGACGGACGGAGCACACGTTCCGTACGTACGTACATACACGTTGAGATCCTCAGCAGCCGGGGGAGAAGGGAAAAAGTTGTCAGATCTTTTTGGAAAACCCGGATCGGGAATCTGTCTTCGGGAGGATACACCCGTCCACAATAGCCATGCATGCATTTTCTGCGAGGTTGTGCTGACTTTACTCGTACCCGTACGTAGTAATGCACATCCATGCCCCATCCTCACTTTACTACGAACGGGTAGTCGACTTTTACACACATCAAACCCCGTCCGTCTAAAATACATTAGTTTTTACTACCCAGTCCTACCCGTACCCGTACTTCGCGTTTTCGTCTGAAGGAAATCCAGTTCAGTTTCCCCGTACTGTACGTACGTTTACGTACATAGTGTAAAAGTCGCACAAACATGGATTGAAGCTCAGAGCTACTACGACTACAACACGACTGACTTCCCCGTCCATCCGAGGAGAGCCCCGCACTTGAAAGAGTGAAGGAAAACGCTACGGTACTTAGCGTAGTAAAGTGTATTATGGGCATAAGAGAAGGTAAATAGAGACTCCCAGCACTCAGTCCGCTTCCATCCACCAAACACTTCCCTCACCTTCTCCACTGCTCCCTCCAATACATAACAAACATTTACCAACACTTTAGAAAGAGACCCATGGTCAATCACAATTACAATACAATTAAAGTCAAATCAAAAAATCATACAACAAATACACAACATTGTCGTCAAATTTTTTAAATATTGAATTCGACCAAAGACCTTCGTGGCGTGCGGTGTGGAGAAAGTGAGTGAAAGGTGAATTCAAATACGTACGTGTCGTCGCACCGCTGGGAATACGAATACGAAGTGTCATTACCTGACTGAAATTTACCGGGTCAAGGATTTGATTGTGAAGGAATCTCGGAAATTAACGAACTAGGATCGGAGCGAATCTAAGCCGGGCAAGTCGGTACAATACATAAAGTTCCAAATTTGCATGTCTGAGTGTCTATTTTGCGGTGAGTTGGATAGAAAGGATTTTAAGATACAATCTGCCAAGCACAAAGGCTAAGCGTCAATAAACTTTTAGTTTCAATAAAGAATTTTGCGAGACTCCGCCCCGTCCTTTGGTGGAATGAGGGAAATGAGACAGTCCCATCCATTCCCATCCTGCGCCCGAGTCTAGACCCAGACGGACCAAGTTGAAGCTGAGGAAGAGATTTTGAGGGAGTAATAATAATAACGGAGTGAGAAATGTGCATTGCATTCAACCGAGATTCCACGGCAAGTGCCAACTCCAAGTGTTAATAAATCTTGGAGGATAATCACCCATTTTCCGAAAAATTTGCGCGGAGGACTTTTGTTATATTTTCTCTGGGAACGACGCTCAACTGCATAAAGTGGTGCATTCTACAACATGAAAGTCCAGACTATAAAATTGTGGACTTGAATTGAATCAGACACAAGTCCAGCAGTGGTCTCAAATGGGAGTTTCCACTCAACCAACATTTTCATCCTGTCTCTGCCACCATACCGAACTGTTGAGTAAATTGAATCTATTTAATAAAAACTTCATAATACATAATGTGTCGTGCCGTACTCACACCAATTCGGACGTAGTAAAAGTCAGTGGAACCTCAGCAAAAAAGACGACGGGTTGTAATGATGAAGTTAGCTCCAATCCTTCACAAATTCGGTGTCGTGGTCAAAAAAATCGGAATCCGCTCATCCCTTCAGCCGCTCTCCTCTCATTTCCCGACGGACCTGATCTTCTCGCGATGAAATCCACAAAAGTTGTGCTGTGGACAATTGCCGTATCTGTTTTAATGTTCATTTCATCATTCCAAATCGCGGAGTGTCGTCCCTCGTCCTCCTCCAGACGAACACTCCAGTCCGCCGCCGCTGACGGCGGTCCCGGTCCTCCACCCAAATCCAAATCCCATCGGAATTGTCCATATTTGGAGGGTCCCTCTGCTTGGCCTTCCCACCTGAGTGCCAACGCTGACGTGTATCACCCTGACCTGACCTCCAAAGTTTGGGACAGTCAATTAGTCATAGAGGGAACAGCCCGCTCCCGGAGTGAGGTGAGGAAGGACGGTTCCTTCGGTGTGACCTTTGATGTTCACCGAATCGTCAAAGGGGATGCTCCGCTCCTTCGTCAAAGAAATAAACAATTCCGCCTCCAATTCCTGGACAATCCACCGAATTCAAATTCCGGGCCAGGAAGTGGTCCTAGTCCCAGTCCAAATCCACCGTCAGGTCAACGACCTCCTCCAGCGCTGGAATCCAGTCCTGGGATTGGACGAAGTGGCAAGAAATCCATCCCAGTCCTCACCATTGGACAACACAGTGACAATTCAGTGACAAAGTGTGCTCCACCCAAAGCAACGATTAAAACGGGTCGTAAATACTTTGTGTTTGCTTCCAAATTGGACTCCCACTTGGTCCCCGTCTTCTCACCTGAACTCGTCAACAAGAAAAATGTGAAGGCACTGGAGAGTATCCTGTGTGAAGGATGCGGTAAGTTAACGTTTGTCTTTGACAATTTGACCCACCGACCCAAGTTTTTTTTTTTGAAAATTCCCGGGCAAAACACGTACACACATGCACAAGGGCCCCGGCTACCTTTCCTTTCTCCTTCCTGCCCTGTCAATCCGTGCTGTGCCGTGCCGTGCGTAATTCCCTCAAGTACCTTAATTCTTGGCAGGGAGGGAACTTAATCCCTCTTTACTTATTTCGACGCAAAAGCCTGACTTAAAGGTGAGATATGGATGTTCTCTGGGAGACTTAATCCGGTTAAGGGCCCTTCACCAATTGTCTGTAATTCTGAGACCCCGTGAGAAGTGGGGAGGTTGGAATGTGACGACGGTGAGGGATAAACAACTAAACTAAAAGTTTCACACGGGATTTGTGTATTGGAGAAAGTGTCATGTCCAAGGGTTTTATTGTCATTTTGGACCTGGTCAGGCCGGTCGGTGGCTGGCTTAATCCCAGCAGCCCTCCCAGTTTCTCCTTTCCTTGGCCACGGATGACACGAACCGACCAGAATGGATTTGGGTGGCAAATTCCTGCCTTTTGTACAATGAAATTAGTGTTAACTCAGTTCGGTGGGAATGTGTGGACAAACAGCTCAAGTAAACTTTATAACTCATTGAATTATTGGTATATTTTATTGCAATCGGGTAAGACGCCAATTCACAAACATTTTATTTGACATAAAATGTACCTATAAGTAGCGCAGATTTAAGTTTTCTGACTGCTCTGAATTAACAATTAAATTAAATTATGTTAAATGATTCTGACCAGTAGTATTTTGCTCAGACTCAGAAATTTAAGGCTTTTCCCGAACTATGCAGTTCATTACACTAGTTTACGGATATTCACGTATAACAAATTGGGATAAATGTCAGGATGAAATTCCCCACAAAATCCCGTGGGTGGGTTTGAGAGGCCCGACCGTCCGCTTGCTTGCATGTCTGTCGTCCAACTTTGATTAATAGATCGATCTTTCAGCTGTACCGTATCATCAACTCCACTGAAGAAGTTCGTTTATTATGTTAAATGATTCTGACCAGTAGTATTTTGCTCAGACTCAGAAATTTAAGGCTTTTCCCGAACTATGCAGTTCATTACACTAGTTTACGAATATTCACGTATAACAAATTGGGATAAATGTCAGGATGAAATTCCCCTACAAAATCCCGTGGGTGGGTTTGAGAGGCCCGACCGTCCGCTTGCATGTCTGTCGTCCAACTTTGATTAATAGATCGATCTTTCAGCTGTACCGTATCATCAACTCCACTGAAGAAGTTCGTTTATCCCAAATTCCCATTTGGTTTCCTATTTGCGATGTTGTGTTGTGGTTCATCCACTCTATCCTTTTCCCTCTCAGACTTTTTCCGTTTCCGTGCAATCAATGTGCCTTTCCTCCTCATGTGGTGCCATGCACTTTGTGATTCCCCGTACTTAGATGTATGTACATAGTTTCTCCAAAGGAGAGGAAACCACAAGCTCCAATTTTATATAGAAAGTGCAACCAACCAATGCAATCCCACCCCCCTTCCGCCCAATCCCGGACATCAACCAAATCCAGAAATCCTCAAAAAAGGACTTATTTCCCTCAAATTACTTTGCATATCTGACTACTTTTACTTCCGCCGTAAAAGTAAAACGCAATTGGATCCGTTCGTCCTCCTTTTTTTCAAATTACGGCATGGGGTGATTGGTCTCCTAACATGCAATGCTAATGCTACACATCCACCATGCACGTCTAGTATGGCGAACTCAAAATTTCCGGAATTCCATGTTTCCTTTTCCACTAAATTCATTTCAAACGGAGTTCCGTGTTTCGGGTCCAGGTCGTTTTTTTTGACAAAACAATAATTCTTCTCTCATTTCGGAAGTAAATGAAATTTTACGGCACGGCGGTCAAACACCTTGCCATTTCTCGCTATGCCTGTCTATGCATTGTGCATATGTATCACAGATGCCCTTCTCGTACATAGTCAAAATGTAGTAATGTCAACGTATACGAATGATTAGGTAGATTTTTGGATTTGAAGATTAGTTGGAGAGTATTGGAAAAGCTTAAGCCTTCGGATTAAGGGTAAAGGAATGAGGATTTAATCCGGAGGAGCAAGAATCCCCAGATCCTCCTGGGCTTTCATGAATGGGATTTACAGGAGCGGAAAAATGTCTTTGACTCCAGCTCACCTTTAGCATTATTTCCCTTTATTGAATGATTTTCTGGTTGGTTTGAAGAGGTTGGACCGGGTGGTGTGTTTGGGGACACCTTGAAATCATTCATCCAACGTTGTGTACATACATACGTACGTATCTATTTGAGTCCCATTTGGATTTATTTGGGAGGAGAGTTGACAGCTTTGTTATTCCTCTGGACATTCATGTCCATCCCCCGCTCCTTTTCCCACCTGGACGGGATCCGCGGTGTTTGGAAAAGGGAAATTGGAGCAGGGAAAAGTCCAAAAGCACGAGTCAGTCCCGACCGTGGCCGTGCGTAGTGGAGAGAAGAAAAAAAAGGGACAAATAAGTCTCGTAGCTAAACGGTCGGTCATAATAATGGTTGGAGACAGGTGGTGGTCTTTATCCGAGAGGCAGGAGGTATCCCTGAGTCCCATAACCCACCTCATTATCCTCAAAATTCTCAATTTGCTCACAAGGAAACGGATGGAGGACACGACGACGGAAGGTATTTTTTGACTGGAAGCCTGCGTGCTGGTTTTATTTGGATGAATTGGCCTGCATCTGGAGGTCTGGTTTGTTGAAGCGGCGAGCGTCACACCAACAAACTAACTCATTTTTTCGGTGCTTCTTTTTGAGAAATTAGACGCGGTGGAGGGATTGTGGTGGTTCCTAGGTCAAAATCATGAGTAATGTATGTGGGAGCATGTCCTGGAGATTATAGGCGGTTGGGAGGAATGTATTATTTCAAGGAAGAATAGTGGAGGAAGCGTTGGTGGTCTTTTACGTCATGTAATGCACGTACGCTTTGCTTACTCATGCCATGCCGTCCGTGGAGTAGAAGGAGTGTGAAATGTGACTCTGGAGTATTCAATGGATTGACAACCATCAAAGTTACAAAAGGCACCTCCTGAAAATTATATTCATTCTTTCCGTGGAAAAACCAGTAAAACATCCCACTCCTTCCTGTCATCCGACCGGTGGAAAGGTTTTTAAAAGCTGCTCCACAAATATCAACGCGATTAGTACCCGGAACGACATTCTTGTCACTACCGGCCAACCAAAGGCTCACTCCCGCCCCCGCCGCCCTCAACCATCTAATTTCTTAATCCGGGAGATCAAAAATACGTTAACGTCAAGCTGTAGTACTTTGATGTTACCCAAATCCTGTAAATCAAAATATCTTAATGGAGCTTAACTTAATTAATTTAAACGTTTAAAAAAAAGTGTAGGCTGAATTTTGCATGCTACGAGTAATCACTCACAGAGTAACATCATCATATTCGCAAATTGAGCTATAAAACTTTGGCACCTGAGAGTCAGGATAATACATAAGGTTCCGCTCTCTCCTCATGCATAGATTTTATTGCAGTTGAGTCAGAATTAATTGGTACGTTGAACCACACACAACTCAATCAAATCCTCACGTCTAGATTTAAAATTATTCTTCCGTCAGCATGGCTAAAAATGGAATGAAATTGATAACCTTTGCTGGGGAACCACAAGGGGTGAAGCGTGGGTTTGCATTTATGTGAAAAAGGCAGACAATTTGCCCCGCACTCCATTGTTTTGATTACGTGCATTGCAAATCTGAATAATTAAATCCTACCTTATAATACGCCGATAACTGAATTAGAAAAAACTGTTAATATGTATAGTAGTATGTACAGTTCGTATACATTTTTAGCACTTAGCAAAATGTAAGTTTTTTTGTTCAGGGAAAGATTGTTTTCATTGTTGCAATTGTTAAAACCACTACAAGGTTTTCACAGTTTTGTGTAAAAATCTGCACAAATTGAGATGTGAATGACCAGTTGACCTTTAAGGCTTCTTTTAAGAACCACTCAAAGAATAATGGCAAAGGCGTATCCGCCTCTCTGGAAAGAAAATGCTTCCCCACTCAAATTTAAGTAGAATGGAAATATTTACGATTGAAAAGTTGCTTTGTTACCCCCCATCCACAAAGGAAATGAAGAGATAAACTTTCCTGTGTTCATCCGACCAGTTGGCTCCGCTATCCTTGGAAATGTTTCCTTAACTCGTAATTCCCTCTTGATTTGCTCAAACATTTTCTACTTTAGAAGTTTTATTTAATTCTGAGGAACTAGCGAATTTCCGTGAGATAACTTTGTTAGCTCGGGACAGCCGGAAAGATTGAATCTTTTGAGCAAGAGTCCTCCGAATTTGCAAGGAAAGTTGAATACTTTGACGAGCATCTAATAAATATAATTCCCAAATCTCGTCAAGAGAAGTTAGTGCCCGGAAAAGTCCGGAGTCCCATGAGCTCTTGTCTGAATCTAAATGTAAAGTTAGAAGATGAGAAAATATTACTTTGAATCTCTGACAAGCAAAGGAAATCATACTTCGGCTCCGCTTAATATTATTATTGTTAATCATTATTTTTCCCTCAAAGTATTTGAGTTTATAAACAAGGCTGTCTTTCCTGGGAATCAAAATAGTGGTTAAAGCAAAAAGCAAAAGATTAACCCGACAAACCCGCCAAAAACCATAAATTCAAAAATCTTGAAAAATTCAAAATCTTAAAAAACCGCAGCTTTTGCCACGTCGTCCAAAATCTGAAAAAATTTAAAATAAAGGGCACAACATTCAAAATTCCATGTCTAGTAATTAAAGTAATGGATCTAGTTAATGTTTTAATTGCTTCCGCCATTTATGCTTGCAATCTTAAATCACATGGCTTACTACATGCACACATTCCTCAACAAAATGTTATCCGGGAAAAAAATGGCAATTGAGCATTACTATAATTTTAAATTACGAATTTTATGAAAATGCTTGGATTTTTGAACATTAGGGAGCTAGATTTTCCAATATATAGTACTAAATAGTGCATTTTGATAAAATTTATTAAATTTGTATTACCCACAGTTCATACCTAAATCCAATAGATTTTCAATTCAATGTCCTTCAATTTTTTTGATATTTGTTAACAAGATAAAACTTGATACAAGTTAATTTGGGTGTCTTGATTAGAATTACGTAATGGTGTGTGACGAATCTAATTGACTTGAGGAAATCTAATTCCACTATTTGTTCTGCCGTGCCCATTGGCATATTGTGTAAATAATGAAATGTGAAGACAAGAGGCCTGATGTGTACAACTTTTATTTTTGTATTTAGGACAAGCACCTGGCGTTGCAGCACCCAAAGAAATGCTGCTTGAACTGAAAGAACGGCTTCGAGTGAGATGTAGGCTACGTGTTGGGTAAGAATAACATCTTGTGCTTTCACCAAAGTAGTCGGCTGACTTTAAGAGCAGTAATTCCATAAACCTCATTAGAATAGACCCATATTCACCAGTAAATGGTGCGATTGATTCCTTTACCTGTGCTTCTTCAAATAAGATAAGATGCTTTAAGATGAATAAGACAAAATGTTCACGCTTTGAACATTTTGTCGGGTTTCCTCAGTTTTGACAGCGCAGTGCTATAAGATTTTGGAGACACTGTTTACTCAAAATGTACTCAAAGCGTGTAACGGTAAGCGGTGTATGCGATCAACCTTGAAATATACACCGCAAAATGAAAAATTAAGTAAAGAACTGAGGTTTAAATACGATGAAAGAATTCCATAAATGAACACCAGGGTCCATGATTTTTGTGCAACGTGAGGAAATTTCAACTTGAGATGAATGATTACAGTAATTTTTGATTGTGAAATTAAACCTGCCTTAGGAGGTCCAACTCCAAATGTAATTTTAGTTCTAACCATTTGTTTGGTTAACTAAGTATTTGTAATTGTGATTAAAGTGGAATGCTTTTGGGGCATCTGAATTGCAAGCAGCACGAACTAGTTGAAAACCTCATCAGGCAGGTTAGTTGTGATGGAATGTGTTGAAATGTGTAGAAGCGAAAGTCGTAACAATTGAATTGAATTTCTAACAATTTGTCCAGAGAAACAGTTCTTTTTGTGAGGTTTCGTTTAATGAGAATTTTATGAACTATGAGATGCTTCTTTTAATACATTTGAAGAAAACCAATGTTAATTGGATTGGAGGGTACGTACACAATTATGTGATGTGGACTCCCACACAATAACATTAATTTTTATAATACTATTATACTATACATGCTAACATCTGGATAGCTTACATAGTTAGTGGTGATGCAACATCAAAACGCACATTAACCTTATAAATAACACTTATGTCATTAATGAATTCTAGCCATCTGCAATGTTAAGGAATTAAATCGCTTCATTTACTGGAATGGACGCCAAATAATTAACTGTTGTAATGTTTGTATCATTAATATGTATTTTAATATTTTATTACAGGAACCCAGTTCCAACACTGACGTGGTACAAAGACGGTCAACTTGTAAATTTCGGCGACAGTCGATATCGACTTCGAGCAAAGAGGTAAATAATCATTTCAAACCCAATTGAATCTGGGGCTCTGTTTTTGCAAGTTCACTATGTGTCTGTCTATGTCCATGGGATTACAAGGTGCAGAAATGAGTCCCAAATTTGCGATGGCTAAGCATGATGGTAAGTAGTCCCAGCCCCACATTAAGCCAACCGGCAGACCGACCATACGTCAAATCATATCTCCGAGAAGAATCGGTCCAAAAACAAACAAAATGTGTCTTGAGATTTTATCTGATGAACAGAAAAGTCTAGCCGATATTCTTTTGGAAAATTTTGCAAGTCTTTGGTTGGACATGTAACAAAAAGTACGTAAAGTACGTACGTACATTTTGGCAGCAATTCTGCCCAAGACAACTTTCGCCCCAGAATAAATTGAATTTCCATCTCCATAATCGTTCCTTTTTGTACAAAATATACAACACTTCCAAGAAATGGGTTAGATAAACCCATTCCCTCCAAAGGTGTAAGCCGAGGCGAAAGCAAGCCAAGTGTCTTGGTGACTGACGTTGAGCAGACGAGACGGCAGATTTTGCAAATGTGATGCGCTACAGCTAAGTTGTGGAACAGACAAGGTAGAAATCATTCATGCACGGGATCTTAAGTCTCCTTATTTAGTTTTTTTCTGAAAAGGTGGTTGGTTTTGGTTTGGGACAGACTCCCCGCCGTGACCGCATCTTCTTCCTTTTTTTGCCACATGCAATGTTGGCTAACCAAACACTACTTTCTTGGCAAAAAATAAACACGGCGGGTCCTTTAGAAAAGAAAGGGCCAGGAGTCTGATAAATCAATCTGATGAGATCCACCCGGCCCTGGATCAGTTATATAGGCCAGGGAGCAAAGCCATGAAGTTAGGTCAAACTTTGTGGCAAATCCACGGAACCAAGAGCCAAAATCATCTTCAATATTTGAAAGCTATTGAGACTCAGCTCACCACTCATCTTCCTTTGATTTATTTTGTGAAGAAAAGAAGGCTCTCGGCCATCATAATACTTCCTAACATAAATACTTGGGGAAGGAGAGGGAGATTGTGGGAAAAACCCAGTCAGTCAGTCCGCTTTCCCCGACCACGTCTTACCCGCTTTTCAGATGAAGTGTTGAATGTGGGACGATGACAAGTGAAGGGGCACATGAAATGATGAGCGTCAATAAGGAAACAAGGGGAGTCGATGATCTCCCCCCGTCAAGCCATTTTCCATGAATAAATTAATTATGGCACATAATTTTGATTGGCAGGCCCGTATGTGCTATTTGTATCCATCCTTTATTTCTGGAAGACGTAACATCCAAATGATGTGCCCTAATACAAAAGCCACACATCACCCATTTCAAAATTTATGCTGATGCAAACGCAAATGTAAACGTAACTGGATTTACTTACGCGATGAGTAATTCCGTTGGTTTTAATTAATTTTACAGACGGCAGTCCATACTGGTGATACGTAGGGCGAAGGAGTCTGATGCTGGGCTTTACATGTGCGAGGCTAAAAATGGTTTTGGATCTGCAACTGCCTCCACTCGAGTACTACTTCCTCGAACACCTGTTCCAACTACTCTTTCATCGCCTAATAACTCCTCTCGGAAGAGTGTCGGTAAGTCAGTTCAATCTTGGCAGTCCACAAGCGGTATTTTTCATAGAGCTCCGTCTGTCTCAAACATGCATGCAGTAACTAATGTCATGCTTTGTAATTAAATGGATCTTTAAAAATTCAGACTGGAATTTAAATAATATTGGTTTTGTGGGAGGGACGCCGATTCATATTTTGTACTTTTCTTTTAATAAAATTTTTGTCACAAAGTTCATAATTGCACATAGATCGTTTGCTCGGGTAAGATGTAAAAATGATTGTTTCAGGGACAACACCGACAACCCTGTGGCCTGTCCGAAGTATCAAGTGTCCTTTCGACTCCTTCTGCTTGAATGGCGGTACCTGTAGCTACTATGAAGCCATTCAGGAGTATGTTTGTCAGTAAGTACATTTTAATTTCCGTATTAAGTTGATTGTGTTAAATCAAAGGCAAATCCTGGCAAATCCACAGTCGTAATACTGTATAAAGCCGCAATGCAATAATTATCAAACGCACACGGAGCGAGGAAAATCTCAGGGTGTGAGACGCGAGATTGAAATATATTAGCATTGTAGTGCACATCATAACTTTTCTAAAGTTGAAGCTATTGCCATTTGAAAATCCAAGCATTGTTTTGTTTCAAACCCGACAAGTCCTTATGTGTGCAAACGAGGTTCACTCCAACACAGGACCAAACCGAGGCGAGGGAAATGACAAGGGGACGGACGAGGACGGAAATGATTGTAGTCTTAACTCTACTAGTTTTTCTTGAGTTGTCTTAAATTGGCAAGGAGCCATCATAACTTCCAACTCTTCTATTATTCTCCTTGCACTCCTGTACTTTTCCAACCTTCTTAGTTTTTTCCCGCTTAGGCAGGGTCCACGCTGTCTGATCCGATCTTGTACTCTTTTTTTTTATTCTTCAACGCTCTTGTTTTTGAGTACAGTTCATTCTACCCATCAAGGCAACTGTTCTATTTTCCTCTTTGTTTTCAACAGACCGACATGACACTCTAATCTTCCCCAAAGACAATCCCTCCATTAAAAAGACTTCAGATCCAATTGTCATTATTCCATTGAGCGAATCTTCTCAATTGCAATGCTCCCATTTCCTTATGTCTAATTAAGTGATAAAACCTAACTCAGGGCTTTATTCTACTTTACATTTAAATGCTCAAATCTATTGTGCGTATCTATCTATTAGACATTTACGTGAATAGGAACAATTCATGGCAATTGCAATTTAAGAGGCCCGGGCGCCGGCCGCCTAGCACCTTCCTCACCCCGCCGCGGCGGTTTTAATCTTCTTGAATTCTGTTGGATGGTTCCGGTCTAAGAAATTTATGCGCAATTTTATTCGAAACCCATTTAACGACCAGTGCCAGTTGAGCCATGAGCCAATATTATTGGAAGCCGCGTTGAGGGTTGACTTATTAGTGAAGGGGAGAAACCCAGACCTTGCCGCAAATGGTCAAAGAGAAAATACACCAAAAAAAAAATTAGGGAGAGGAAGGAACGGAACGTGCCGTCGCCGTGTGTGTGTCTTAATTACGAGCCACTGCTACTTAAACTCGTATTGTAAACCAAGCACTCATCCCTTTGGGTTCAAGTTGAATGAGGAGTGGGTTTTGTCTCCCGCACCCCTTCCAAAGACATAAGGACTTTGTGAACCCATATTCAGATTACATATTTGACACGGCTGTGAAAACACATGATTTCCAGGAGTGTGGAGGAGAAGAAGGGATTGTAAAATTTCTAAGCAGATTTCAACACACACGAGGAAAAGGAGACGTGTCGTCTCGGCCGTCGCGTGTCCAAATCCTTGGCTGCTGGAAGTTAGTTGGTAGTAGTAGTTGTAGTTGTAGTAGGTGGATGGAAAACTGCACAAGTGTGCAGTGAAAATATATATTTTTTGGGGACCTGAGTCTTCCTTTTTTTCTTATACCGAGGGTTTGTGGAGGGAGACGTTGCGTTGGGTTTAAAACCTAAAAATAAAATCGTGACGCTTTTATGCACTGGTATCACAACTACAACTCTTCGTACTACTAACGTGCAGGTTTGTCTGCCGGCTGCTGTTGGGTTGTAGGGAAAACCATACGCTATCATATGGCATGAATTGTGCCGAAAAGACGAAGGGATTTTAGGGTTTTGAAAAGAACTTGTGCCGTGTCATGCTTCCACCGTGTTTGGCCTTCCTTATGCAAGTCCATGTCCCGGTTCACTGTTCGACCCGAAACAACACAGCCAATTTTAATGTATTGTTCCAATCTGCTTCCCCCCGCTACTCCCAAGAAATACGATAATCCGATTTCAAAGGAAAAGAACCGTCTTGATAAATAATTCAAATGCGGTCACATTTCTTTCAACCATTGGATTGCAATTCCTGCAGAAAATTTTATATTTTGACATTAACAAACTGTAGGCCTCTTCCGCAGCACACTTCCACCATTTCAATAAATATGTTTATAAATGTTTTAGTAAACCAGGTTGGGTTTTGAACTTTTATTGGTTTTTGTTGATGTAATATTTTGCTGTTGCTATTTTATAATTTTCTATCAATCTAAAGATTATGAGCTTAACATTTTATTGAAAGAGTAAAATTTCCCACCAAAAAAGAGCTTTCCTTTCGTGAAACTTGGTAAATCTATGTGCTAGAAAGGGGAAACTGTGTTTTCCTTGAGAAACTAATGAGGCCAGGCAACTTAAGTGATGCTCAAGCCATGGTCCATTTGTAAGGTAGCCCACTGGGAAAGCATTACTCCAGACAACTTGCTATTAGTGCACTGTAATAACACAGGGGAAAATACACCCACACGACGAACGTGTCCTAACTTCCTCACTTCATTTGACTTCCTCTGGTGTAGCGTGGGTTGGGGGTGTTTTCCTTTTTGTCTGCTGGAAGAGCAAGTCCCATTTGTTTTGAAATGAGCACAACAAATTAATTACCACAAATGGACGAAGAAAGTAGTATGTAATACTACGACTACGGGTAGCTGTGAATTAAGTGCTACTCATCAAATCACATCAAATGCCATCATCGTCATTATGTACATACTTCACCATGGGAGGGAATTGCCGACCATATTAGACATTTGCCATTGAATGATACTCCCAAGTGCAAAGGTCAATGCAACTTGACGGAAGGATTGAAAAAGCAAATGAAGACCTTCTCAGAAAAATTGTTTTCTCAGAACTTTCTTTGCGAACCATGTTGATGCATCGCTCTTTTCTTTCATTCAAACCATTAGAAATGTCAAAACAACTCTGAAGCACCACCATGTTCTCATTCAATCTTATGACTTCCAGAATAGAAAATTGACTTTTATAAAAATAGTTTCCTCAACCCCTTCTGCAGTGTGTGTCTTGGCAAACTTACATCAGACAAAAACTTCTCAAATAAAAAAAAAATCCGACAGGCTCAAATGACTTTGTGGTGACAGAAAAAATACGTTCTTCCCCGGGCCCCATGTTAATTCCGATCGAAGGGGGATGTAAGAAATTAAGTGAAGTTACTTTCAAATATGTAGGATGTTGAGTTCCATTCTGCAATGTACGACATTGAGTTCATTTCTACAATCTATTTATTGCCAATGCTCACTCGTTAACTGTATTTATGATTGACTTCTAATATTGCCTCCAAATTAATAAGTCAACTGGAATTGAAATGGTTTGTTAACAGCTCAAAAAATTATTGCAATTTGGAATATTCGTTATGACGGCTAATAAACCAACGCGTAGAATACTACGAAAGCCCGGCTCCTTAATTAAAATAGTTGTGAAATGTACCTGAAAGTGGAATGAATGGTTGAGAAGCAGTTTCTTGAGCGTGAGGAGTTTAATTAACCCGTCCATGTTATTCAACATGTTGTAGTTTAGAGAGAGAGAGAGTCATGGCTCGGCTTTAATTTGAGTTTGTTTACTATATTTTCAGATGCGCAGAAGGCTATAAAGGACAACGTAAGTTTAATGAATATTAATTAATTACGTTAACATTTCCCAAGCCCAGCATATTCATCGCAATGGTATCTGTTCTTATTTAGTTTCTCTGAATTGAGGAAAACTATATTTTCTTCTGCCAAACATGCCCAGTGCCGGGAAACAAAATGTTTTATTCGTTCGGGCGATAAATTCGAATTGGCAAATCAAATAATAGCTGATTCCCAGATGCCGAATATGCTGGGCACAAGGGAGACGGCGGGCTTTTACAAATTCTGTACTAATTTTTGACATTTTTCTTCTAGGTTGTGACACGAAGGATATTCCCACTTCGGGTAGTATGTACCTCTCATACTTTTGCATATACGGAACCGTCAATCCTCACTATCCTTGCTCGTAGGTAAAGCTTCACTCTCACGATCAGTTCAATAACCCTCTTTCTCTTCATCTTACTTCGCTTTATCCTCTACTCTAATGCAAATCATCACTTCTACTAACTTTCACTTATTGTCTGTGAAATCAACTTTGCTCTCAACACTTGGACGACGCATGAAAAGGCATGTGGGTTTTTTTTAATTCTTTAATTTTTTTGAAAATAATTATGGAAGCTGTTATACTGAAGTTGTTGCGGCGGCTGGATTTCTCATATTTTGATTACTTGCTTCAGATTTATTTATGTTTTATGTGTGATCGCAATCGGCGGCAGTTTTATTAATATCCGAATTTGTCATCTTTGCAATTCGCAATTAGAGCATTCATTATTCTTGGGAATGATAATAGTGGCGCCAGTGTCTTGGGGCACTTTATGAAATAGCATAGTATTTATACAATGCAAATTTGACAGTTTAATGTTACTAAATGCAGTTCGG
>JAAXYW010000626.1:0-32858 GCA_036851895.1 Orthonychiurus folsomi | reverse complement strand
TTACGCCGGATTTATACTTCACTTTAACTCCTCACTTTCGTAACTTTTTGTTAAATTTTTAACTTTTTCTCATTTACACTTAACTTTAACTTCACTTTTCCTTCACTTTAACTTCACTTTCAAATGTTTCAAACTTTTGGAGTGAAGTGAAAGTGAGGAATGTGAAGTTAAAGTTAGGAGTTAAAGTAAAGTATAAATCCGGCGTTAAGCTTAAATAGTAGGAAAGTAATAAGTTAAAACATCTCGGCAACTCTGTTATTTTTGTTTTTGAATGAGTAGTGTCAACTCAAGCATAATATGCTTGAGTTGACTTGCTTGCACATATTATGTGCTTTTGTGGTGACTTTTCTCACATTTTCTTTATTTGGTAATGGTAGGAACAGCAAATACAATACAATACGCATTTAGCTAGCGCAAACCGATTTCCGTGGGTTTTGTCGATTTTCTTCTCTCCCATCATTGTTCTTTATAGCTAAAATTGGACACCCGACGCAATGCAAAGCAATTGTACTTTGCACATGGTTTTTGCAATTGGTCATAATACGTGAAGCCGTAAAGTGGCAGACGACTAGCGTCCGGCGCAAACCTTGCGACAAAAGTTTCCATGCAAATCATTTTGAGCATGTTCAATCCTTTTTGCCTCTGCTTCCTTCTCCATTTCCAACGCCGGTCGGTTTGCTTGCTTGCAGCCCATCTCTTTCGTCACTCACGCACTCCAACTCCTGTGGGAGGGGCATCCAAACATGAGCTGTGGTGTGGCTGGGTAGTTGAAACGGTAGCGATAGTTTCGATGACGGCTCCTGCCTGAGTAGTTTGGAGGGGGGTATATTATTTTCATTTATTAAAATGATCAACACTAGGCATAGGTCATGCTCGACCACAGGGATGAATCGTTTAGCCATTCAGGTGATTCTTAGAAATCGGACTCCAGAGCTCAGTTCTATCGAAATTACATAGTGGGAATGAGTTTTTTGAAGCAAGGAGGGGATCTTCGCGTAAAATGGATCCAGACGTCGGTTTGTCTCACAGATCAATATTAGACGGCACGGTTCTTTTGGTCTTGTCTGGTACGCGGGTTCGGGAGTTTTGTTGGAGAGGATGGCGGCATAAAAGTTGAGCCTTGTCCTGGTTCTTATGTGTTCTGGATGTGGAGAGCCTCACCCAGTTTCCTCATTGACAACGAACGGGGCATGGGCACTAGATGACAGGGAAATACCCGAATGGATCCGAATACCCGTTTAGGGAGTATTCCTCTCCGGTTTTTGAGTCCGCCCGTCTCTCTCTCCCTCTCCAAACCTCGTCGACAATTCCCAACCAGATTCCCTACCTCCATATCTCCCGTTTGCTTTCCTTTCCCTGTGTGCTGTCTAGTCTGGAGTTAGACGGAAGGAGTCCCTGTGTGAATGCGGGATTAGAATGAGAAAAAAATCCAACTGACGTCACTCCTTGTGCCGACCCTTGACCTTAAGGCACTAGGGATACATCGTGCCGACTTTATTAAATTACACATTTCATTTTTTTGACCCACAATTCCAGGACATTGACTTTTATTTGTTTGATTCAATAATACATCTGAACAATTGTGCAATTGACAAGTGGGGACAGGGTGTGAGGGAGGGGGAGCGGCAGTGAAGCTTCCAATCTGACTGGGATCAATGGAATGGGAAGGTACATCTAACAATCTTCAGTTTTCTCAAGGATTTGAAATCACTGGATGCGATGTGTTTGTGTTTGCGGATTCAATGAACTCAAACTGTTGGTTTTTGTCGGAATGCTATTGACGGGTTTCCCAGCAAATGTTCCAAAAACAATTCCAAAAAGTCAAAGGAAGTGGTTTTCATTGGAACTCAGTTTGCGTTATGTTCATTTATCAATTTTCATAGAGTTGAGTCATGGTTTTTGTAAGTGTGTTGTGAGCTGAACAGACGGGACAATAAGTGGGAAGGAAATACTTAATTGAGCCCCGTTGATGCTTCTCTTGTCTCTGGTTCCCCCCACAAGAAGATTTTATTGGCCTACTGTTTTATAGAATGGCATTGGCCAGTCGTACAAGTAAAAACAAAGCAACTTCCACTTCCTTACTATTATGATTTGCGGAACTCATGGCTTTATTTCCATAATAAATATTTTTTATTCGGGCTAACGTGCCATTCACTTGTGACTCATTTTATTCAGCGAATTCGGCCTTTCTGCCTCAGAAAGTGGTGAAAACAGACTGTCAAGTTAGTGTTCAAAAAGCTTTAACTCCACATTCTGTTTCATTTCAGATCTGTGATCTCATCATCCCAAAGCTTGGAGGAGTGCAAGAATGAATGAGTTAGACAGTTTAAGGCAAGAAGCTGAAACGCTGAAAAATGCTATCAGGGTAAGTCAATGTAATTTGATTTTCAGAAGATTTTTTTTTTTAATAGTAAGATTAAAATTTGTTATTTTTGCGTGATTGGCGTTTAAAGTTCGCCTCCGCTATGTACGCCGGTAGCTAGCTTAATAGAGAAAATATTTATGAAGTTTTAAATCTCGATCAAATTGTCAACGTTTAAAAATTTGAGCGACTAATTTAAATCAGCTAAACCCAGAATCAACTGCTGACTGCCGGATTGTAATTAAATATTTTATGATTTGTATGAGTAGGAAGCTCGGAAGGCAACATGCGACACAACCCTGGTTCAGGCAACATCCAGCATGGAACCAATCGGTCGAATCCAAATGCGGACTCGCCGAACACTCCGAGGTCACTTGGCAAAGATCTATGCCATGCATTGGGGGTCGGACTCCAGGAATTTAGTGTCAGCCTCACAGGATGGAAAGTTAATTGTTTGGGATTCATACACGACGAACAAAGTACATGCGATTCCTCTTCGTTCGAGTTGGGTCATGACTTGTGCCTATGCACCCTCAGGTGAGAAAAGAAAAATGAAAGCTTTTATTCCTTTTGTAGAGTTGTGCATTTATTTTAATTCGTATTTACAATTTTAGGCAGCTACGTGGCTTGCGGCGGCCTCGATAACATCTGCTCCATTTACAGGTAATTGAGCTGAACTCAAGTCTGTTCTAGGTGTCGTGTGACTGTTGTGGGAACGGGACAGACGCTGGGATGAGCCCAACTAAAAAGGGTTGGTGGTTTTTTCAGTTTGAAGACCAGGGAAGGAAACGTAAGAGTCAGTCGTGAGCTGCCAGGACACACGGGATACTTGAGTTGCTGTCGGTTCTTAGACGACAATCAAATTGTCACAAGCTCAGGCGATATGACGTGTGCACTTTGGGACATCGAAACAGGACAGCAGTGCACTTCCTTCACAGGGCACACAGGGGACGTCATGTCACTGTCCCTAGCCCCAGACATGAGAACTTTTGTCTCCGGAGCATGCGATGCGTCGGCCAAGGTCAAATTCATTTCATACTATTTAATAGACTTCACAATTTTTTGAAATAGTGAATCACAGCTTAGGCAGTTTTGAATTTTTGCTCCGAAATTTTTATCTACGATTGTCTTTCCCTTCCAAATAATTGAATTATCACTAACTAGTTAATTATTCCATTCAGTTGTGGGACGTAAGAGATGGACTATGCCATCAAACATTTTCAGGACACGAGTCCGACATCAATGCCATAGGCGTAAGAGTCTTCCTCCAAATATGGATTGAAGTGATATGCTTAATTCAGCAAAATAAGCCAAATCATATGTAGCGTTAGTGTTAGTTGGCTAGTGATTGACATTGGTTTTATTTTGCCCTTGCCATTTTGGTTTTGCAAACATTTTTACCTTTCTTTCCTGTTTGGGGTTGTTTTAAATGGACTTTCAAAGGCACACCCGAACTAACATGCATGTTGATAGTGCTAGTATGGTGGTGACATCGGACAATCCAGTAAATCTGTATGATTTCTCGCAGTCTAGGAAGGAAATGTGACATAGTTTATTGCATGGCTAACCCACCGATTTGAATGGAGTTTGCTCATTTTATTTTGTAGCTATGGGACGTCAGAGACGGGCTTTGTAAGCAGACATTTACTGGACATGAGTCCGATTTGAATGCTGTTTCTGTAAGTTATCTTCTAAATGAGGATTTATATGTTTTTATTTTGACGTCTGTTGATTTATATTGTGATGTGATCTGATTTTATTTTTATTGCCTATTGGTATTTGGTATTGCATTGAGCTTGATTGGCTTGAAAGCAGTCGATTAATAGACAAGTGAATAACAATACATTTGAATTTGCCTAGTTTTTCCCGAATGGAAATGCGTTTGCCACTGGTTCCGATGATGCTACGTGCCGTCTGTTCGATGTAAGTGACTGACCATGTGACCCTTACTACTGGGGGTGTCACAACCATTCTAGAACTTGTATTATTAAGATTGATGGATAAAGTGCATATGTATTAATCTTTGTCTCGTCCGCGTTTTACAGATCAGAGCGGACCAAGAACTGGCCATGTATTCGCATGATAATATCATCTGCGGCATCACCTCGGTGGCCTTTTCTAAGTCCGGTCGCCTCCTTCTTGCCGGTTATGACGATTTCAATTGTAATGTTTGGGATTCAATGAAAACAGAACGAGCTGGTAAAGCTTCTTTACTACCATTGTTTTGTTGAATTGGTGAGCAGAATCAGGCTTCTAGAATTTGTGGTTTTATGTGCTTTAGGTGTGTTGGCTGGTCACGACAATCGCGTCAGTTGTTTAGGAGTGACGGAAGATGGAATGGCCGTCGCAACAGGATCATGGGACAGTTTCTTGAAGATATGGAACTAACCCAATATTATTCCTTTAGTTACGAGCTGGATTTTTTAGCAAAGAAGCAATGAAAGAAAAACTGTCAATAGTGGAGTGGAACCCAAGTGTAAGGACCGACAATGCGTAGAATCACCATCGCATGACACTACGAATTGAGGTCATTGTTAGAATATGCATTGTAGCGTGCTCTAATGTAACTGTTTACGTGGCATATTCGTTTTTATTTATTACAATGATTATTCTTGATTGAGTGCGAATGTTGCGTGTTAATTGGGAGGAATGGGTAATAGGTAGGTTTGCAGAGAATTAATGTTCCCGAGCATTAGCCAGCCAGGCAATGTTCATTAATATTAAATGAGATGACTACTTACTAGTAATTATTCTATAGTAATTTGTGTCATTCTACTGTGTCGGATGAAAAGAAGTGATGTCCCACCCGTTACCCTTTGGAAAATGAGGACTTTCTCCCAATGTGTCTCATACTTGAAAAGGATTACAGCTTAAGTTCTACAATAATAGAGTCATCAGTCTATCGGTCCAAAAAAATAAGTATCTAAGGAAATGATTGGGTGAAAAGATGGAGTGGTAGGAGCGATATATGTGTGTGTTATTACCTTGGAACTTTGAGTCGGGCTGGCGCGCACTGTTTTGAAGTATTTGAGGTAATGTATTGTATGGGTGAGGGAACAGGGAATTTTATGACAATTTGAAGATAAATGGACCACTCATGAATTGAATGTAAAATTGTACGACTGGATTTGGAATGGTTGGAAAGATCAAAGGCCCCTTAGTTTTACATGCAGGTGCATTTCCTATTGCACTTTATGTACTGCCCTCATTCACTTACACATGTCTGCGTTTGGACCTTCGTCTAACGCTCCGCTGTCTTAAATTAGTTTTAGAACATCTCTTGCACTGGGTATTATTTTGGGATGAATGGAGCTCTTATGGAAGCATGGAGTCAATGTGATGCTTTTTACTGAATCAGAATGTTGAAATGGTATGAATACAGTCATTTATGATTATTAATTAATTTAGCTAGGCTAAGGTACGGTAACTTAAGTGTTCAAAGAGTCTTCAAACCAAAACCAATTTACTAGTTCTTTTTCTAAGCTTTCCACCTCAAATAGGTAAAGGATATATACTATACTATTACTAATTAAAAAGCTTTGTGGGGAGTGAAGTGTCACTTACTAAATAGTTTAAGTAGTTTAGCTGGCATGTTCTTTAGGTGTATCATCACCTCCTTGGGAAGACCCACCCAATCATAATGCTTTAGTTCAGATGAACTACTCCAATGTCACGCCAAAACAAAGAAAGTAACTTTTTTTTAAAAAGATACAAGGGCTCAGGTAATTGTTTTGGCATGAGAAGGGAGGATTTATATTAATCGAGCACCCAACATTTTTCTGTTTCTTGACCACTCCCAATCCAAGTCCTCCTCGCTTAAGTATGTGCCATGCCATTGGATAAATGAGGGAAAAATCTTGCATACCAAATCAATTTGTTATCTATTAGTTAAGGTTTGCGTACGCTGTACTGTGATTAGATATTAATTAGTGCAACAGTGCAGAGAAGTCTTTAATGTGGATATTGTGACCAAACCATCCAAGATTCGATTTCTGCCCAAAAAACCGATGTCTTAGGTTATTTCAGATTTGCATGTGAATGAAATAAAATCGTGAATTCAAAGGAGTTAGGGAATTCACCAAGTCTCAAATCTCAAAGTTCACGACACAAATCAGTCATATGTACACCAGTGGCGTAGTGAGTGAGAGATAATAAAATAAAGCTAAATGTTATACTAGTTATAAACTATGTCTAACAAGATGCTGCCAAAAGATTGCAATTTAATCGCTAATGCGGACATCCATATCCGTGATGGCACAGCAATTTAACTACTAGATCCGAATCAGAATGCATCAGGGACAAAACCTGTGAACTGCAAAGAATTCTCCTAAGTTTCAATTATTGCTGAAATTGTTTTTGAATCTTCTCTTAACTTTTATAGTTAATTCCAACTTGACCCTCCTGCTAGCACTTTTGTTTCCATCTCTGCCTGATTTTAACTTTCCGTTGTTAATGTGCTGTCACCAAACATGGTTAATAAGTATCGTTATTGTAATGTAATAATTTTAAAGAACTCTGTATCGTAAATCGCTGGATTTTGACAGCAGATCGTTAAGATTTTGTTGTTACTGTACCCAAAGTTAACAGTGACGTGAATCCATTCTAAACTACTAATTAAATTACTGCCTACTACCCGTAAGTAAAGACGAGGGAGCACGCGTAATGCTATCTATCTTTGATAGGAATACAAGTCGAAGGTCGACTACCTATGTAATTATGTAAGGAAACAATAGATAAGCAACATCTCCACTGTCGAATAAAGCTTTTTGTCTTTACGTACATTTCAGATCTTGAGTTCTCGATTTACCTTCCATGTGCAATTGGACTAAACTAAACTACGAATCAATCCACGTAATCACATCAAGTCGAATATTGACTTCACACATTGAATATTTAGTTTATTGACTTCTTTTAAAGCAATGTGTAAAGCTGTCGGGTTAAATTTTTAGTTTCTCGCCAAAAAAGAATTTGGTTGTTGGGGGGTGCGTTTGCATTGGGATAAACTGCTTTCTTTGGGCAGTTTCTCGGATTTATTAGCACGCATTCAGGGCTTGGTCCAAGTCCTTAACCAAGTCATCTCCTGATTCCAAACCCACAGAAAGTCGTACAAGGTAATCTGTGATTCCAAGTGCTTTTCTCAACTCGACTGGCACAGAGGAATGAGTCATCAAAGCTCTACATAAAATGACAAGACATTAATGAAACTTGACATTCCATCTTGAAATTTTCAATATTGAATTTTAAAGTACTTACGGTAGCTCAGCCAAACTTTCGTATCCACCCAAACTTTCTGCAAGGGTGAAAATTTTAAGGTTCTTCAGAAATTTGGTTGGGCAGCCAGACCCAGCCTTTATATAGAAGGAAAACAACCCTGAGGAGATAATATGGAATATATATATACAAACAGATATTATATTGCTAAATTGAAGTCTAACAAATTTACCACTGTGTCCTCCTGTCTGCTTCAACGCGAGGTTATGCTGAGGATGGGAAGGAAGTCCAGGGTGAATGACTTTCTCTACCTTTGGGTGGTTTTCAAGAAATTTGGCAGCTTTGAGTGCATTACTCATATGTGCAGGCATTCGAAGATGCAATGTTTTCAGTGATCTGTTGACCAAGTAGCAATCAAATGGCGATGGCACAGCTCCAAGTGCTAACGGGTGATTTGATCGAATCAATTAATTAATCAAGCTGGTGATATTCCTACATTATCAATTCTCGTTTTTTTGATGACATTCGCGGCACTTACAATTTTGCAGGAAAGACAGACGAGTGAATAAATCCTCTTTGTTTGTAATCACAGCCCCCATCAGAACATCACTAAAGGTCAAAATAAAAGTAATTTATGAGGCAGTTGTGTTACAGTGTTCCAATATAAATAATCTCGACTACATGCCCATTGCCCATTAATTTTTTTGCAATTTTATTATTAGATAGAGATTTGCTATATATATTAAGCTATTGATCAAATATAACAACTGACCTGTGTCCATTCATATATTTCGTCAGAGAATAGACCACTAGATCCGCGCCCAGCTCTAAAGGTCTCTACATTGATGCAAGAATGTCACATTAAGTTTCGTCAGATTGAGATTATACTTGACACTAGTTCATAGTTCAAGATTTCTGAAGCTAACCTGATAGTATGATGTCAAGAAAGTGTTATCGACAGCCACGATGATATCTTTGGAGTAATTATGTACAATTTGGCAGACTTTCTCAATATCAATAACTTTCAAGGTCGGGTTTGTTGGAGTTTCAACCCATACCAGCTAATAGAAATTAAATTATTTAAGTAAATCTAAATTAAAAGTAAAAGTTCCACAGCTTACTTACTTGAGTCGTCGGCTTTAACACTTTCTTCAGTTGTTCGGCGTCAGTGTAGTCAATAAAATCCGAAGTCATTCCAGCAGTTTTTGTCATTTGTCGGAAAAGGCGACCTGTGCCCCCGTAGACATCATCAATGGATACAATGTGAGCACCTGTTCCCAACATAGCAACAATGTTGGTAGTTGCTGCCAATCCAGACGAGAAACACATGCCTAATTGAAATCACAACATTAGTTTGTGATCTTTGTCATTAATGCAAATTAGTTTTCTTAGCGAACCATGCTTTCCCTTGTCAAGTGCAGCTAGAGTTTTCTCAAGAACCACGCGAGTTGGGTTGCTGCTCCTTGTATACTCGTAACCCTGTGTATGAAATTGTAATAATTAAAAAACTATAAAAAATATGGTTATAAATCAAAGATCAAATCTTGACCTCTTACTATTATGCATAGAATTAATGGAAATATTTTGTAAATCAGTAAATCTCGTTATGTTAGGTGGTAAAAAAAGCCAGGATGTGTTGACCATTCTCTATCATTTTGAATCAGTTTCAACGCCATCATAATAGTGAACATGAATATGTTTATGCTCAAGTTGGTTTCATCATCAAATTTCTCAAATGGAGCTTACCCTGTGTTGTCCAGGACCATCTTGTTCATAAGTTGTCGATAGTGAAATATGATGGGACAACTGGGGATTGGATTTCATCCAGAGGTTTAAATCCAGAATGAATCGCAAGTGTTGCGAAATTACTATCAAGGCTTTTCCAAGTAGAATCTCCAGCTGACTTTCCGCTCATTTTGATTATTTGTTTGACCCCTACGAAACATTCAAAACATTTATTTTTAGTCTACGACATTATAATAAGTATTCATTATTTAAGCCATTCTTGGCAAATCCCAAGCTCTGCTGAACTGCTGTACTATGCAATTTAACGTTAAGATAACAGGTCATGTTTACTTTATTAAACAAACTGGCACTGGCACTGGCACTTAAAATGGTTTGCAAAAACAATGCATTGCAGTAAATTCTGAAATTTACAAGCGATTACGGATGCATTTAAAACTAAGCGTCTGATTTACGAGTAATAATGCAATATAAGGCCTTCAGCTTAACAAAAATTAAAGCAAGCATAAACTTTTGGTAGAATACCTTAATCCGATCGCATTGAAATAAAGAGTAACCTTGAGACTACTAATATAGAAGTTTACTCACCTGACAAATGTGGAAAATGGCAAAAGTATAGTTTTTTTATTTCTGGAACTCGTTGGCCAAACACGCACGCACCACCGCAACAGTATTAAGATTGCGACTGATCTGGATGACCGCGGGGCGGCCGGTCTCCTTTTATTTGCACACACTCGCACACATGTTGCATCAGAATTCAAAGGATTCGGATTGGTGCATACTACATTGCATGTATGTGGAGCTCCACTTCTGGATTCGTCGTCTTTCTATTTCGCCTTTGCGCGAACTATTTATATTGCATTTCGCAGATTCCAATTAACTCAATCTGAATTTGAATATAATACGAAGCGATTTGATTAGTATATAAAACTTTACTCCTAATTACATAGGAAAATTCAAAGTGAATAAAAGCAAAGAAGCAGAAATAATTGGATCGTCGTATCCTTTATGTTTTGCCGCAAGCTTCTATCTAACCTAAAACTAATTGGTATTTGTTAAATTTACATGAATTAGTGGCCGCGCGGTGGGATTTCAAAAGGTCTTACTAATTACTAATTACGTCGGAGAAGGATTTATAATTAACCGCAGTGGTAGTAGAAGTTCAACTCAGAAGCAACATAAAATGAAAATTCACAGAGCTCCATTATTGCATTATTGGCTTATTGTTGTTGGTGAGAAATGTGTGTTAACTTGAAAAGTTCAGCAAATCCAAGCAAAGCTGAAATTTTACTTTTCAAATTAAAAATTGTGCGCCTTTTATTTAGGAAATTTTTCGAAACACGATGACTGACGATTGACACTGACACACTAGGTATGACATTACACACACATGCAAAACAAATAATTTTTTAACTAGGCACTAGGCAGATGCATTTTTATCTTGGGAAAAAACAATTCATTGCATCGAACTTTTCTGTGTACCCTAAAACATTGCTGATAGACCCGTAATTACAGAACTGTCCGGTTTTATGAATAGATCACTGACAGAGCTTTTGTAATATTTAAACTCATTTTCCACACTGCGAAGCGCTTCGGGACTTTCGAAAGTCGAAAACAATCCTAAGTTTCGCCAAATACATATGTAATGTATTAAACGAAATATTAAATCCTGCAAACAAAAATGATGAGCGTTACATTCTTAGTTGTAAAGGAAATCTTTATTACGGTGGTGAACCAGGGAGAGTTTCTTAAATAAAGAAAAAATAAAGAAAATTTGTAGACTCACAGAAAGTGATCTTTTTTGATCGCGGAAATTAATCTGTATCCCTTTCCTGTTTCAATGGGTCTCTAGTTCCCAGCGCAGAGCGCGGAACCCCGAAGCAAAATAATAAAAATTGACTCCAATCCTCATTATCCATTTGGGGTGAGGAAAGGAAGGACAAAGTGCTGAGTGCGGCTTTTTTCATTCCCATGCCATACAATAGCATTCGCCCCATTCTTCCCTAGTTTGAAACTCTAAAAGGAAAGGGAAGTCCAGTTCAGTTATTTAAAAAAAATTGAAGAGGATCAGGTGAATTATAATCATGGAACCCCCAAATGAAGCGGATCAGAGCTCATCTGCCGGTTTGGACGACCCAGCTCCCGACACGCGCACCGATCAACCGACAAAAACTAAAAAGTAAGAGTTCTGACTTGGATTAGGATTTAGGATTACATAAAATTGCAAATCTGGATTAGAGAGCAGCTATTCCCATTACGGTCACAGATTTTGATGACGATTCATCCAGAAATCAATAAGCTAATCCTAGCCATCAGATTCCAATTATGGCTGTGCTGTGACTTATTAAAAAATTGAAACGATTCATGTTCTTTATCTAAATTCGATGTACGTTTACTTGGTATGTTTGACAGACACAAGAAAAAGGGGAAGAAGGATGCTGTCGTTGGAAATGAAGTCGATGCCGCGGAATCCGCTGCCGGTGAACCAAGTGCTACCGGGTTCAGCAACCAGGACATGTTGGTACGTGAGGGTGACACTGGTCCCCATTTTAATTATTTAGACGTAAGCTGGGCTTTTAAATTGTAACATTTCTAAAGCACTTTTAATCATAAGACTATTTTCAAGCAATTTGACGTGCCAGAAATTAGTTTAATATATCTTCCATTGAGAATTTTTCTCCTGTTATTAATGTTTAGGAACTGACGAAGGCCGTCAAGCTCATGAAATTGAATCAAAGGCCTCCGAAAAATGCAGAAGATGCTGTGAATCGCCCTTTCGACTTTTGGTCCACCCAACCAGTGCCTAAGCTTGGTATCGTACACCACACACACACACTCACACAAAATTTATTACAGTTTTGGCACCCCGTAAAAAATCTTATTTATTTGATGGTATATTTCTTCCTTCAGATGAGCAAGTGACAACTAATGAGCCAATAGAATCTGACGTTCCAGTGGAGATGATTCGCCATGAACCATACTCTTTGCCTGAAGGATTTGAATGGGATACACTGGACTTGGAAGATCCGAGCATTGTAATCGTATACTACCACACCATTTATTTGTTTGAATTTCTCATAACATTACATTTACGAAATAGCTTGCAGAGTTGTACTCACTTCTGAGAGACAACTACGTGGAGGACGACGATTGCCTTTTTCGGTTTGACTATCCTTCTGACTTTTTGCTCTGGTAAGTACTTAAGTACTGACAGGGCAACTAAAGGATTTTTACTAGCTAATCAAAGCTAAATCACTTTTCCGTCAACTTATTCTATATTTATGCAATATAATCAAGGATGACTGGTGAATTTTTGATGATTGTTTCCACTTTTTAAAGGGCCTTGAAGCCCCCTGGATGGAAATTAGAATGGCACTGTGGTGTTCGTGTCACAAAGAACAAGAAACTAGTTGGGTTTATTTCAGGCATTCCTGCCACTCTAAACGTGCATTCACAGTAAGTGGTCAATCGCTCTAAACTTGAGATAAGCTAAACTAATTTTGCTGCTTTATCCTATTCTTTAGAGCCATAAGGATTGTAGAGATAAACTTTTTGTGCGTGCATAAGAGGTTGAGATCGAAACGCATGGCTCCTGTGCTGATTAGAGAAATAACTCGGCGAGTTAACTTGCACGGGATATTCCAGGCCGTCTACACAGCTGGTGTCGTGCTCCCTAAACCTATTGCCACTTGTCGTTACTGGCATCGTTCTCTCAATCCTAAAAAATTGATCGAGACTCGCTTCTCTCATCTTACACGAAATATGACACTTCAAAGAACCCTGAGACTCTATAAACTTCCACCAGAGACCAAATGCAAGCTCATAAGACCACTTGAGGAAAAAGATGTCCCTGCTGCCCACGCTCTGCTCTCCAAATATCTTACCAAGTTCAAATTGAGTCCAATATTTAGTCAAGATGAGTTCAGGCATTGGTTTTTTCCCCGAACACAAATAATCGATTCGTACATCGTGGAAAAGAACGGAGTCATCACCGGTATGTAACGAAGCATTACTGAACAATTTATTGTGCATAGTAATTTGAATATCTTTGAATTATCTAAACTAAATCTAGTCAATCTAAACCATTACCTTTGCTTGATTGAATTCAGATATGATTAGCTTCTATACATTGCCTTCAACCGTGGTAAACAACCAGTTGCACAAGTCTATCAAAGCAGCCTATTCGTTTTATAATGTTTCCACGTCGATGACGTTACAAGACCTTATGCAAGATGCTCTTATTCTGGCAAAAAATGTAATCAGCCTGGTCAAGTTCAGATAAATTAAAAACACTTAATTTATTTCAAATTATTTTTCTAGGATGGGTTTGACGTCTTCAACGCGTTGGATCTAATGGACAATAAGGAATTTCTTGAAAATCTTAAATTTGGGGTAGGTGATGGGAATCTTCAATACTATCTTTACAATTGGAAGTGCCCATCCTTGGGCCCAGGGGACATTGGATTAGTTCTCCAGTGAAGTTTCGGATTTCCTTAGTACACCAGCCAGTTGCCGCTTACCCAATTTGCAATTTGTTTTAAACGCAAATTAAAAATCATGGATTTGTTGATGCAATCATATTGTTCAAATTATTTTCAAATTACATTAGAGATGAGCCTTGAGTCACGAAATTCTGGCCTTCTTAGGTAAAAACGATTGTTGTTTCCAAGTGCATATATGTGCATACAATACATCATTCTGAAGAAATGTAAATAGTTAATAGTACTTCAAATTTAAATCAAACTAGTTGTTTCCAAATTCAAATTCCAACAAGACCGGATTACAAACATTCAATGGTATTTTCGAAATTGTCATTACAGATTACAGATATTCATACAAGTAGTGCTTTAAGGCTTTTCTGAGAATTCAACGCCGTAGTCGAACTAGAAAAACTCAAAATTAGTTTAATTAAAAATACAGAATAATACCTAAACTCCTCCGGTGACATTAAAATGAATGAGTGCTCGGCAAAATAGTTTCTGATTTTTCAAACCTGGGTTTTCACTGGTTTACAAGTAGAATGCAGTTTAGCCTGTTCAGCTAAAATTACTCAGTAGTTGGCTGAACTTTTTCTGAAATGGGCATTTAGATAGACTCGTTTACATTGAATTATTATTAACCCAGAAGATTTCGAATATTCGGCTCGGTTGAGTGAATATTTGTTGAAATTTGAAATGCATGTTAAATTTGTGTGTCACATTTGTCTCCATCTTCGGCCCAGCTCATGGAACCATAGGATTGGCCACAAAAACGCTCGCGCATCAATGTGAATGACGGGATGGATTTATCCAAGCCAGCCTTATACCGGCAGCGCCGTCTAAATTATTTTACAGAGGATCGTCCATAACTTTCGTCCTCCTTGCGATTGGTCCCAGAAGCTAAAATAAACCCGGGTTCATGACTTTGTGAATGGTTGACCTCCGTGAACTCGATTCTGAATCCTTCCTGACGTCCGCCGCCCGCTTCAGTTCCACCACACTGCTTTGCCGTACCGCTTTTATACGCGTTTGGTCACATCCAATCAGCCAGTCAGTTTGTACGTCAATCCTAATCTCCTATTCCTGACGTATTTCGCAATATAAAAATTATCACAATTTAAATCCAAGAGATCAATCATACCATCAAACTGACTGAGTGTGATTGAAATCCAAGCCTGCGTGCAACACATCCGTCGTGGACTCCGAGACTTAAGACGTCTGTATAGAAGTGCTGGTCATCTTTGGAAATCGGACGAAAGAAGAGGTCAAGTCATTGGGAGCCCAGGTGTGTCAGTGAAATCCAAAAACCAGTCAAGATTGGGATGGTCTGTGGAAAAGGCAAAGAAGAGGATGGAATCAGTCAGGTTGGCATTGGACCTCAGCAAACCTTACAGAATCCTCCTCTGACGACGACGACGACAACGGCGTCGGCAGTTGTTCAACACAATGAACATGTGAATAATGTGAATGTTAACAACGTCGACAACGAAGTTGACATGATGGACACAGATGGACTCGGGGGAAGAGGGGGGAACAATGGTGAGATCTCCAGTGTCCCGATTCAAATCATCATTTTGGATGCCGGTGCTCAGTACGGGAAATTAATTGATCGGAGAATTCGGGAAATGAATGTCCGATCAGAAATATATCCCCTTTCCACTTCAGCCAAAGATATTGATAGGCTCGGTGCAAAGTATGTAAATCATGATGCAATACTGCTCATTTAATTTAATTTTTTTAAATTATGTATATTATACTTATAATGATTATTGTGTTTCAGGGCACTTGTCATATCCGGAGGACCAAATTCGGTTTACGATAAAGATGCTCCAGTTTATGATCCCAAGATATTTGATTTAAATCTCCCTATCTTAGGCATTTGTTATGGAATGCAAATGATTAACAAGGAATATGGTGGTTCTGTAGTTCCGAAGGAGCAAAGAGAGGATGGGCAATACTTTATTGAACTTGAACCTAGATCTCCTCTTTTCAGGTAAAACAATAAATTGTGTGCAGCAGTTAAATATATATGAAACACTCAATTATAGTCAATTGTATTACTACTTGAAATCTGTATTTTCAGAGGCCTGGGCAAGAGATCCAACGTTTTGTTAACTCATGGGGACAGTATAGATAGGGTTGGAAATGGTTTCATAATTATAGGAACATCAAATAATCTTGTTGCCGCAATTTCAAATGAGAGGCAAAACGTGTTTGGTGTTCAGTTTCATCCTGAAGTGGATTTGAGTGTCGACGGGAAAGTTATGATACGGAATTTTTTATTTGATGTTGCGAAAGTAACTCCAAATTTTACTCTACGATCAAGAGAGTTCCAATGTATTGATTACATTCGGGAAACAGTTCAAAATAATAAAGTTCTTGTAAGTTATTATCGGGGTTCACCGGCTTTCTGAAATTTGAATATTCTTGATAGCCAAACGTTTGTATTTTTACTTCAGATGTTATTAAGTGGTGGAGTGGACTCGACGGTTTGTGCTGCCCTATTGAAGAAGGCCCTGCGAGAAGATCAGGTACGTTGACTAGATACATTTAATAATAATTTATTGGTCATTATTACCGAGCCCACATGCATGTGGCACAGGTATTTACATATGAATGTGATTCTTGAAAGGAAACATCCTAATCAGTGTACAACATTCTGTTCAATAGATCATAGCTGTTCATATTGACAATGGATTTCTAAGAAAAAATGAAAGCGAAGCTGTTGAGCAGTCCCTGAATCGTTTGGGACTTCGTGTACAAGGTTAGCATTAGTGCAAAATCTCAAAATTTCAAGTCAATGTTTAAAATCTCAAGTCTCAAAATCTGTTGCATGAATTAAATTTAAAAAGTCAAATGTCGTGAAATTAGCACTTATCTCATGACTATTCTGTTTCTACTACAGTAATTAGAGCGGGCCACACATTTTCGCTTGGCACGACAAACCTACCACTAGATTCCAGTAATCCTAGTAAAATGATACCTTCGAAGCAACTCTGTTTTATAACAGAGCCTGAGGAAAAACGTAAAGTTATTGGAGATGTTTTTATGAAGGTAAGTTTTAGGGCTGTTAATCATTCATAACAGTGCTCAGGGTCGGGTTGCTTAAATGTTGTAATTCGCCAAACAGGTCGCCGAAAGTGTGATAGCTTCCATGGAACTTAATCCAGAAAATGTCCTTCTTGGTCAAGGAACGCTTAGACCTGACCTCATCGAGTCAGCATCCCACCTAGCCTCATCAGGTGGAGCCGATACTATCAAAACACATCACAATGACTCCGGTCTGGTTCGCAAACTTCGCGAAATCGGACGGGTTGTTGAACCTTTGAAGGATTTCCACAAGGACGAGGTCAATAATTAATTTACTGTGTATAGTGTTTTTTCAACTACTGTATTCTCTTTGAAATTGGAGGGTATAGAAGGTTTAAGCTATTAAGTGTACAGCTTGAACTGATACAACCCTCCTAAAACAAATATGGCGGAATGAACATCCTTGTTCCATTAAGATTATGAACATGGCTACATTCATCCAAACAATCCAGTAGTGTAATGGATGGGTCCACTTGTACTTGATCTGTACTTTTTAAATTCAATCTTAACTTGATTTTAAATTTTACAGGTTCGGCAGTTAGGGAGAGACTTGGGTCTTCAACCAGAACTGGTTGAACGACATCCGTTTCCAGGACCAGGTTTAGCAATCCGCATACTGTGTGCCCTTGAACCTTACATGGAGAATGATTTTGCTGAAACTCAAGTACTTCTCCGACTACTCACAGAGTACCATAGTATGCTAGAGAAGGTAATCGTAATGGCATTTGGTTATTTGGTAATAAAACTGCTATAACCCAGTGGTTTTCTTCTTTAGAGTCACGCATTGCTAAATCGTATCGAGAACGTGTGTTCATTAGAAGAGCGGAAGAATTTAAAGGAAATTTCTTTCAAGCATATACTGCGCTCCACCCTTCTACCAATTCGTAGCGTCGGCGTTCAAGGTGATAAAAGATCTTACTCGTACGTGGCTGCTATATCCTCCGAAGGACAACCCGATTGGGAACAGTTAATGTTCTTAGCTCGTGTTATACCCAAGGTAACATCCAAATATTCAAATTTGAAAAATGGCTGGGAGGCTTACGAAATGTAAAATCTGTTTTAGGTTTGCCACTCAGTCAATAGAGTTTGCTACTTATTTGGAGGTCTTGTTAAGGAACCAGTTTCTGATATAACTCCCACTCTTCTCACACCGCGCATTCTAGACAAATTGAGACAGTGCGATCATTTAGCCCATCAGGTACTAAGTGATTCCGTTCAAGTGAACCTTCCGTCTTAATTTGTCTTTGCCTTCGGCAGGTCTTGAATGATTCGGGGTATGGACGTCAAGTGAGTCAAATGCCAGTCGTGCTCATCCCGATTCACTTTGATCGGGGCCCTCTCTCGAATCGAAATCCGCAGTGTCAGCATTCTGTGGTTATTCGACCATTTTTGACGAATGACTTTATGACTGGAGTGCCTGCGATACCGGGTACAGACATACCCCTTGAAGTGGTTCATAGGATGTGCCAACAAATTGAAAAGGTTCCTGGGATATCCAAAGTCCTGTATGACCTCACCTCTAAGCCACCAGGAACAACGGAATGGGAATGATCTATTTATTTCATTGTAGGCCATTTGAAATTGTTCAACAGGCACTCCCAGGTCTTAGTCAATTTTTTTTGTCAAGTCCATCTTTGACTATGATGTTAATTCACTAAATGCGTTATCGATATTTTGACGGTTAACTTTCGTCCAATCCGAGGCATCGGATTTAAAATTTAAATCGCATTTTTGAATCCAGAAGAAATGTATCAATTTCTATTTTACACAGCTGAATTTATTTGCTTCATTTGCCCAATAAATTGTGTATTGGACCAAATTATGTTATCATTTGTTTGCCATCGTAATTGATATTTCAAGCTCATAAGGGATAAGCCACAATAAAAAAAATATACAGTGATACACTAAGTTTGGTTTATTATGCGCTGAACTATGATAATCTGTCTTCTCCGTTGGGTTGGGACGTTACGAGCTTCAAGAAAATATGATGTCTAAAGTAGTGTTAAAGTTCAAGGCACTGTGCCAATGGAAGTGATATTTGTTCAGGCATTCGCATCTTCATTGGTTTTCGCATTTGTGGGAGATTAAAACCTACCCTTTGATATAGAACATTTTCGATTCCAATTTAATGCTTTCACGTGCACGTGAGGAAGACTGGAGCAAAGATAGGGTTTTTTTTACATCAAAGTTGCGAATATTCTCAGAAGGAATTCTTGCCAAGGGAACTGCACATGCGTCGCAGTATTAAGCCCTTACCATGTTTTCTAAATCATGTTAAATTGTCAAAGGTCATAGTCATTGAAGCTCATTAAACAGCGATAATTTACCAGAAGGCAACAATTGAAATGCTCCTCCAAAAAATTGTTCGTCCCGATTAGCCAAACCCGCATAAGCCGGTAATTGTTTTATTCAGAACGGAATTTTACTTTGATGGAAATCCGCATTTCGCAGACACAGACACAATGTTGGAGTCCAATGTGTACTCCACATACGCCAGGCGATCGATACATTTTCAAACTCGTTGGAATTTTTGTTGTATTACGCCCGCAATAACAGAATGTAATGTACCATTAAATCAAGACGACCAAGTTTATATCATGTCCCCTCCTCTCCACCTTACTAATGTCCTACTCTCCTACTCATTGTCTTTTGCCGGCCGCACACAGGAAATACCTGGCAGCCAGCCACCTTCGCTTCACCCGATCAGGTCTTTACTGTTAGGGAATTATGTGCAGTTATCAGTATATGTACGATTAGGATTGCTGGGATTAATATGCAGGAACATCATGCGATGGTTGGTAAAGGGATGCTGGGATGGGACTATGGGACAAGCAAGTAAATGTGTGAGATGATGATCAGGATGAAGAGAACCTGACCGGGCACATACTTTTTTTTTCTACTGATTACTCATCAACATTTGCGACTTTCAACTTACATTGGGACTTCAGTTTTACATTAACTACCAAAGTAAGCGGATCTCGGTGCCAGTTTACGTAGTGCAGTGCAAATTAAATGGGACTTTCATTTTAATACTTTATTATTTAATAATTTTATTGTTTATATAATTATGGTGCTTCAAGAGAATGGATTCTCGAATGGCGAGGCGATTGCTGTCAATGGTGTCAATGGTGCCGGTCTGAGGATTCGAAATGGAAAAGTAAATTGGCTTACATCATTTAAGCTAAATAGCAGTTACACAATTGAATTAGGGCATGAATTGTATTGTGACAGTCACTAAGCATTTAATTTTAAATCACTTTTAATTAAATTTGAAACAGTAGTTCAAGGTTTAGCGTGAAAAAGTTCAAGTACGTAATCTGGTTAGCGGCCCGAGTGGAGTACGTGCTACATGTTAGTATAACATTTCGCTACGTCTCCTACGGCTAGATAAAATTTTGCTGAGTAATCTGCCGCAAGTGTTAATTTTTAGACACATTGTGTATGCATTAATTCTAATTACATGTCGGCGCACAGTTTTTATGTTCAGCTTCTGTTCAAATCAGTTCCATGCAAGTTGACATTTTAAAAACGGAAATGCTGTGTGATGTGTGAGATTTAAATGGACTCAAGGTATAAATATAATTTTCACAGGCAAAAAATGGTGAAGCAAACGGTCACGCTAAACAAAATGGAAAAGAACACACAGCACAAGATGTGTAAGTACATTCACATACACAAATTTTCGATTGATCCTAGTTTGGCTGATGTTAAATCTTTTTGTATCAGTGGAAAAAGAAAACTCCCTGAAATCGAATTTATTGCTCGGGAATCCCTTCTCACACAAATGTTTCAAGTCCAGGAATTCCGTGGCTTGTATAATCTGTTTCTGGTCATTCTGATCAATTTGACAATTTACACCATTCTGGATGGACTTGTTCAGGTTGGGAGGTAAAGGAGATTTTTTTTTTACTAATTTTTAGTGCGCAATGCGAGATAGGCCACCAGAGCGTAAGATATAATTAAATATCATATTTTTCTAGTTTCGATTTGGGTTGGAGAAACCTACAGACGTGCTTTGGGAAGCCATTAAAAACGGCATCGCTTGTGATTGGAATGCACATTTTTGGGTTGGTTTTTGCTCACCCGTCTTTTGTTCTTTGGGTGAAAGCTAGGAGCTATCCAGGCATGTTCAGATATAGTTTATCTAGTCTGAATTCAATCATTAATTCTATGTTTTTATGCACTATGCAGGTACAAGATCTCTGGTTGACTTTGCTATAGCAAGTTGGGCGGCAGCTCTGGCTAGCGGATTCATTTACATTCCAATTAAAGTGCATTGGGAAGATCCGCTACCTGTTGCATCAAGTGCAATCGTAGTGTTAGAACAGGTGAAGTTTATCCAAAATTTGTAGTTTTATTAGTAATTAATTTTTGATTCCTAATATTTACGTAGCTACGAATTCTTATGAAAATGTACGCCTTTCTGAGAACAAATTGTGCCCGACAACTAGTACAAACTGATAAGGAACATAGTTTGCCGGAAGTGCCAAGCTATTCAAACTATGCATACTTCTTTTACGCACCAACGCTGGTTTATCGGGACTCCTATCCAAGGTTTTGATTTGTTTTCCGCCAATGCCAAGTTACACAAGTTATATATTCACAATTTTTTTACTCTGATTCAGATCGAAGGATATCCGCTGGGGGTTCATTCTTCGAAATGCAGTTGAGCTAATTGGATGTATATTTGTGTACAATATACTCCACAGTATATGTGGTTATGTTATGCTTGAAAATATGGGAATGCATGGGAAGAGTTTGGGAGCATCACAAATTATAAAAATTGTGTTTTTCCAAATGATTCCTGGCGGGGTTGGATTTCTTTTGGGATTTTTTGCTCTACTTCACACTTCTCAGAATATTGCCGCAGAAATACTACGGTTTGGTGATCGTCAGTTTTACAAGGTGAATAGATATTATTCTATTGTAGCTTTTCACTTTCAATGAAAATTCAAATTTTACCATTATCAAATTTAAGGATTGGTGGAATAGTAGCTCATTTTCAAGTTTCTACAGAAATTGGAATTTACCCGTACATCATTTCCTGTACACGTACATTTATCGGGTAAAATTCTGCGTAGAAAATGAATTTCAAATATTCATATGCAAATTTGGAATTTCAATTGTTATTTAAACAAAGGATGCAAATGAATTGGGATTTCGTTCAAAACTTGTGCCAACAATCGGAGTATTTCTTGTTTCCGCCATCGTGCACGAATACGTCTTAATTTTTGTCCTCAGATTTTTTTACCCCGTACTCCTTGTGTTCTTTGGTGGATTTGGACGTAAGTATTTCTAATGATGGATGCAGAACACATACAGACTCAAACATCTGGCTTTAAATCTTACAGTGACTCTCAATTTTATACATACGTCGGAGTCAAGTGGAAATACATTCATTTGGTGGTCCCTGATTACTGGGAAGGGACTTTTACTGTTTTTCTACTCCACGGAATATTTTGCCCGCCTAAATAATTGTCCGGCAGCTGACGTAAGAACTGATGATTGTAATATTGGAGACATCTTCCAACGATTACCTGATGTAGGAATTTGTGTATGTTACTTTTAATAAATATTTTAGAGCGACATTGTCGACTTCCTGGTACCGAGGTCGTGGACGTGTGGGGTATTCAGTTGGGAACCGACTGTCTAAAGACTATACCGGGAGCCAGCCGTGCCATTTCTGAGACCAAAATTCAGTATTACTGTGATGCTGCAAAAATTAGAATAGCCAAAGCTGAAAGCTCCGGGGATTATTGTATTGTCTAAAGAATGACAAAACAAAAATGTTAATGTTTTGTCGGAGGCAGGGAATCGTTGTTCATTTTCATTAAGAGTTGATACGTTAACGCTCAAATCCTAGGACGTCTAAAGTGCAATGATTGGATGCACGTACAAATACAAAGTCCAACATGCGCTAATGATTTAGCCCTGATCTTAGCAATAAACAAAATTGCTTTTAAAAACTCAATCGTAGTTTAGTTAGATAACATAGTTTCATTTAAAACATTTTTTTTTGCCTTTGGGAATAAGATCCTGTTTACGTTTACATCTGCCATGTAATCAAACTGCGGCTACTTCTTCAGCACGTCGCATGAGTGCAACTGTACTCAACTTGCCTGCTTGAGATAAACTACGGATTTTGATGTTGAACTCTACCCAAGACGAGTACCTTGAAAGTCAACTTCAGGTTAAAAGTTGGCCTGTATTCCGTAGTTCATATGTCGGGGAAGATTACGCCCGGTTGAGTGAATGAATTGAAAATCTAATTTACACTCTAGTCAGCCCTTCATACATGAACAGTAATTCTGCCTTCGAGTTGACTGACATTTTATGGGATGATAATAATAATTTAAAAAAATTTTAACATTATAAATCACGTATTTGTACTCTGTTGGAGTTGGAATAAGCACCTGTGTCAAACCTACCTGTGACAATAGAGTCTACACACATTCTTGGAACGTTTGGTTCTGACTGACACAGCTGGCTGACTGGCTGCGTTTTATTACTAAATTAGCGATTAGTAAGCAAGACTGCGTCATAACCCAGAAACCCCAAGTTTCCCTGAATGCCTCTGACTGACTACATACTTAATTATATCATGAAGTTTGAAGGCATGAAACTAGAGACTGCGGACGAAACCATGGACTTGATATTATTTGATTTCCTTATTGAGTAACTGATGTTACTTATGTATTAAAGCGTATTTGTTTATTAAGTTTGTTCTATTTGAGTCGCGTGCGCAGGATTTACAAATGTAGCTGACATTTGTGCCAATATAATCTGGCCTTTGCAATAATCCTCTGATGAAAATATTCCATTCAAAGGGCACTGCTGCTAGTATATGTGTAATCAGTGACAAAACTCAAGCACTTGTGCAAAGAGTGAGCTAGGAAGTGCAGTTCCTTTGTGCATTATAATAGTTGTTTGCTGAATTTAGAATAAAGTAAATTGGATTTAAATACTGTGTGTCTGCGTTATATCAACCTGTTGGTTCAATTGCGTGTTATGTCTGGATTTTTTGATTGGTTATGACATTGAAATGCAAACAATAGTTTCACTTTGAATATTACATCTAATCACAGTTGTTGATTAACCGTGCCAGAAGTCAAACACGCACTGTATCAACTCTAATGTCATTTCGTTGCAAACCTTTATCCGCTTTATCGTTCAACGTGTGTTATTAAAAATTTGCGCTGTTGCACAAAGCAGAGGGCCAGTCCGGTGAAGCATACCAGCATTTGCAGATGTCAAAGCTGTTCATTAATAGTGGAAATAACAATAAAATTAATGGAAAGTGAATTTTAGCAGCTGTACTCTTTTTGCCAACAAAATGCCGAGCTTACAAGAAAATTTAGATGACAATCCTCAACGAACAGCAGCAGCTTCGAAGAAAAGAAATGGAGGTTAGAGAACTTGAACTATACTTTTTAGCTGGAGCGGCATAATCTAACAATATAACATTTTGTTTAAAAGAATATTCAAATGATATTCTGGAATCCATTATCCAAGGCGATGTCAAACGCAGTGCAGAGGTTTGTACGCGTGCTGCGTGTGTATTTAGTCCCAATGTATATTTGGAAAACATTTTATTACTTTTGTATCAACAGAAATTAAAATCCACATTTATGGACCACGTAGAGAAGAAGTTGGCGGATTTGGTTGACGGGATGGTCGAATCTCTTGAAAAGGCTGAGTATCAGCCGAATTCCTCACTCTTCATGGGAAGCTATGCAACCAACGACAAAAGGTACATTGTATGGTACCCTTTTAAACTAGTATATAATAATATTATAATAATAAATCTAGAAAAAGTCGGGTAGCAGGTAAACTCCCTGAGAAGGAATTCAGATTACGACCATCTCCTCTGACTGAACTACTCGAAGTGCCTCATTTCAAAACAATTCATCACATATTCATTGCCACATTGGTTCTATTTATGATCAATATTATCACGACAGAACTTTTGGAAAGTGGAACGTATGTTACTTAATTTGTCATTTAAAGATTACTGTTTCTACTCATTTGTAAAAATATACATCTTTGAAGTGTTGATCTGGGCATGGAGGGCTTCGTGTTTGCATTTGGGAAACCACAACTGACGCTGGCCATCCTTACAGGGATGCACTTTGCCAGCCTTCTACTGGTTTATCCCGCCTTCTCAATTTGGTTCCGGTATCGTCAACAAGCAGAAAAAGGTTTGTTCAAAAATGAAATTCCTTAACATGATTCCCATTACAAAAATCTGGTTTCACACAGTACGTTGTAATTCAAAATATTTAAGCTCATCAAGCGCTGCTGGATTGTTGTGGCCTTAGTTTGTTTGTCACGTTCATTGCAGCGTTTATTTATATACCGGCATCAGTCATGTGGAAATTTCCTCTTCCACCTGCGTCAGGAGCCACAGTCACAATGGAGCAAGTAAGTAAAATTTGAATGCTTTTTATTATGTTTAGATTAGCTAAAATATAAATTTCATTTCTAGTGTCGTTTACTCATGAAAATCTACGCTTTTGTACGGAGTAATGCTCCGAAGGCTTTAAATCCTCAGAAAACTAAAAATGAGCACGTAGAGGATATTGATCATGGCGTTGTTCATGAGTCTGAGGACACGAAAATAAAATCTAGCCTACGCAATCGAAGTGAGAGGTCTACAGGTGAATCCAACAGTCAATTTACCAAATCCACTGACCTCGGAAATCAATACCAGCGTCAGTGTCCAGAATATTCAAAATATTTGTACTTTCTGTTTGCACCGACACTAATTTACATGGATCATTACCCAAGGTACTCCGCGCATCCCCAATCTTTGCTTAACACATACTTAATATTTGATATTCTTAATGTAGAACTCGGCGTATCAGATGGGACGTCGTGGTGTGGAATTTTGCTCAAGTGTGTGGTTGTGTTTGGTATATTAATTTCATTGTTGGCCGCTGCTGTACATCCTACTTTGCCAAATTTGGTCATCCGGATCATCCACTAAATCTGGCACAATTCCTACAAATTGTTTTCTCGCTTATGTTGCCTGGAATTATGACTCTGGTCCTCGGATTTTTCTTGCTTCTTCATGCCTGGCACAATGCTTTTGCGGAAATCCTTTGTTTTGGAGATCGTTTATTTTACAAGGTATATATGTATAACCCACCTCTAACTGGATTTTTAAAATGCTGTATTTCGAAATCTCAACACTTTTGTATTGATAGGACTGGTGGAACTGTTCTTCATTTGCGTCCTATTACAAGACTTGGAATATAATTGTACATGACTGGCTATACACATATGTCTTTAAGGTAGTTTTGAAATTCATTGTGAATTATTATTTTGGAGCTTACTTGTTTGTAAATTGGGACAGGATGCTTGGGAATTTGGACTCGGAAAAAAACATTCAGCCATTCCAACCACTTTGGTCTTCGTTATCTCTTCCCTGTTTCACGAGTACATTGCATAGAATTCTATTTGTTTTAAAAAATACATGTATGTAGGTGGAAAATTTTTGTTGATTCAGGTACATTCTCTCCTTTACTTTCAACTTCTTCTTCCCTGTGCTCCTCACTCTTTTCGGAGGTTCCACATCGTATCCCGGGCAAACTTATCAAACTTATCGCGACCAATGTATCGCCGAGTCAATGTATCGGCCCAAAGTATCGTGGGTCTAGTTTTTTCTTGGGGAACTAATTTATCGTAAGCTTCGATGCATTGGGCGCGCGATACATTGACTCGGGAATACATTAGTCGCGTACATACGACCGCGATAAGTTTTCCCGCGATACATTGACGTGTCATGCTTTTCAAAGGATTCGGATTTGCTTTGTTCTTCATTAAAAGTGGGCAGAACGCAGTAGGAAATATCTTGATGTGGATGGGCCTCATGGCAGGAACAGGGATCGTTTTTGCAATGTACGGATTCGAATATTTTGCTAGAAGAAATTGTCCGCCTCCTGATGAGGTATTAAAATAATAAGAATTACCATAACTTTTGTATCCAGTTTAATAAAAAATTTCCTCTCGTTCTTAGATCTCTGCGTGGGATTTCTTTAAGCCGAGGGCCATGTCTTTATCGTGTGGATTCGCAATGTGATTTGGCAGTTTTCAACTGGAATGAATTGGCTTGGAAGAATTCATGTCAGTGCCACAAAATAGGAAGACTGCTCCAAATTTTAGCTACCAGCTTGTTAGCAGTGATTTTTAAAATTATGTAGATTATGTTATTTATGCAGAAATGCATTCCACTCGTGCCATACACTTTGATACGCAAATTATTTAAGTCTGAGCCTTCACTTTGTTGAGTTATAAGTAAATTCTGATGTAGTTGTCAGAGTGTGGTATTTGAATTAAAACTCTGTTTTATTACACAACATTCCCGTATGGTTTTGATTTGATGTTTGACAGGGTTAATTACACAAGTCTTACGATGTTCACTCACACAACGGAACGAACAACAAAGGGTACAAACAAATATGACAGTTTATTTTTAACAGGACATTCAACTTCAAATGGTGATAATCTCACGCTTGTCGGGGTTCGGTTGGCAAATCGGATGTCGTTCGATCGGGACATTACTCTGTACACTTTCATCCAACCCTCCAACATTTTTACAAGGAAACAGATTATTTGGCCACTTTGCTTCCAAAATTTAACATTAAATTGGTCACAACACCTTCAAATACACATTTACAAGACCACATTGTCATTTTCTTACAGTTAAATTTTCAACTCCAGATTTTGCTTTCAGCAACAGGTCAATAATGTAGGGCCCAAGGTGCACAATAGGACAGGCACAAATATTAATCCTAACTAACCACATTCATTACATTAAATTATTTTTCAAGCTTCAAAATCAACAATCCGTAGTCGTCAAAATTAAATTATCATCATCATTGTATTGTGGGTTAGCTGTCGCACCAGGCGAGCATTTGGGAATCCCGGGTTACAATCTAATATTCATTCGTTGAGAAACTATGCATTTCTATAAAATAAAAAATAAAATGTTGATATTAAAATCTCCTGGTTAGTAATTGTACCCACCCCTCCTTGTTTGAGGATAGTACAAATCATTTTTAAAAGAACTTGGTTGAGCTGGACCTCAAAATGTCAATGACCCGATGGGATACGTTTGTTTTCGAAATGCATTGATTGAAATGATGATTGTTTAAATATGTACTTGTTGCTTTCCATTCAGTCGTCGATTCCACTGGCACAATTGAAAAGGGCATTGGATGTCGGAGTAAATTTTTCTAATTCGGAGTACGATTTATCGTTTCAGCTGGTTGACTCATCGGTACAAACCACCCGCTTCGGTTTCGGTGATCGCCGTAACATGAAGCCCATTCGTGTTCGTTTTTGAACAAAGGATGAGAATCTCGGGAGCATCAGTTTTCGGGCAGGTGAGCGTTTTTGTTCCTCTTTGGATAAAATACTGTCCAGACTCCCACTGCATTGCTTCCAGGAGGATTTCCGCCCATCCGCACCCGCCCCACTGAAGGCGGGAGAGCTCGGCAAATCCTCCAATTCACTTTCCCCTTCACTCATCACTCCCCGCTTTTGGCACGCGTCTTGATCCACCGGTGACGTCTTCGTTTGACCTTCTGGGTCACTACAGGATCCACGGTGATGTTTGGACCTGGGTTTGGAATTTGATGGAGGATTTTCAGACTTGGATGGAGATTCCCGACTCAAGCCTCTTCGAAAATAATTCAATTTGGTAGTTCTACTCGGCGGTGGACTCTCTCCACCACTCCGGGATTCAGCACTGGATCCTAATTTTTCTGTAAAAAGTCGTAGGCGACTGAAAAAGGATTCCTTCGTTTTCACTTTAGGGGTTGGGATGGGGGCCAATGAACAGGAAGGGACTGAAGGGTCACCTACAAGGGATTCCTCCTTGGGTGTGGCCGTAGCTGTGAGTTGACCTTGTGTGGAGGAGATGGAGACAGACGCCGTAAATGGAGACACTCGGTCATCTTTGACAATGTGGCAAGACGTGGATTGACCGGAAGACTCACTTTTATTTTCTCGGCTACCCTTCCGACTCGTGGACATGTCGATTGAAGTTTCCGTAGCAATTTTGAATTTAAGGGCCCTCTCACTTACAGCCACTTCCGTGTTGTCTTCCTCATGATCCGATTCGCTGTCCTCCTCTTCTTCCCGCTCCGAATCCTCTGAGTCCAAGGATGGAAAAGAAGTCCCGAATCCACTCCCTCCAGATGGACTGGATGCCTTCCCTGGAGGTGAAGGTGCGGATAATTTGAAAACCCCACCACTACATACATCGGGGGAACAGGATTGTTTCCGGTGCTGGTGGGAAGTTCGGCGATGGGCATTTGGGCCGCGGAGAAGTATTTGTTCAGGATTGGCCACACTATTAGCTCGATTTGTTCTGCTCCCTGGAGCATCGGACGGAAGTTGATTATCACAAATGTGACTGCTACTCGTGCTGGAAGTTGTACTTCGTTTCGTGGAGCTGATCATTTGGATTCCATTCACGTCTGTACTTTTCCGGTGCTTCATTGGTTGGGAGGCTTCGTTCAGGCGACGATAGTACTCCAGGGCTTCTTTGACGGGAACAATGATGACAGGCTGGAAATATTACAAGAAAACGACGGTCAAGTGCAAAGAAAATTGGAAATTCAAAATATCTGATGTTTTTGTATGTATGGGCAACGCCTCACCTCCAGTTCCGTGAATAATGATGCCAGGACTTCAAAAAGTGGAAGGAGTACGAGGCCAATGAAGGCGCATTGGGAGGATGGTTTTGTGATTTTGTCTCGATCCATAAACGGGGTGACCGGAAGACCCTCCAACTTCTCGGTGTCACTTTGTTGGAAGAATTCCTAAAAGACGGAGGCAGGGAATTCATTGAGTTACACATTTGATAACTCCTGACAAGGAAATTATGTCTTTCCTTTTTTTACATTTTCGACATTGAATACGGGAAAAGGAAACCCCCATTGTATCTCCCTTCCTTATAAGAAAGGCACAATGAATGACTCGCTGCTTTCGGGCGAAGAAGGATAAAAGTAAAAGTGAAGTTATTAGTAGCCGCCGTGTTCACATTTCCATGATAAAGGCTGACAATAAATCCTACCGAATCTGACAATGAGTGAGGTGTCGACCGGAATACATTATATCTTTTAGGTGGCTCAAATGCTGGGCGTGTAATGTAGTTTAAGTCACTAAACGTCGGACACTTTGACTCCTGGCTCGGCGTTTCTATAAAAATCCTCACAAAGGTAATAATCCGAGCCGCCGCGCGGGGCCGTTTAATTCAGATAGCCATTTCGGCAGGGGGTGTTTCATGTAAAAATATTCTGAAGGAAGACAGAGTTTCTTCGGAGGATAGTGGACTGTTTGTAATTTGAATTGATATGGACTTACAGCGAGCAAGCAGTCCAACCAGGGTTCCGCAACATCCATTGGACGAGCTTCGTTAGATATGTCTGCGACTTTGATTAGCACCATGGATAACTGCCACAAAAAATGGAAATACAATTTTATTCATTCATATAACCCATGGAGAATTCTAAACTGAACTCAAATTCTTACCAAATTGACATGAGCTCGATTTATGGGATCAAAATAAGGAATGATGTCCCGGAATTGATTCACAATCTCATTGTGCCTTGCCATGTCCGTTGCTAAAATACATCGGATCATTCCTTCACGGATTTTCTTGTACGTTTCATTGGGTAAGTTCCGAAATAAATTGCACTCGGGTTCCTCAAGTAGGCGGAAAGCGATTGAACAGTGATGATTCTCCAAGGGTGAAATGTCATTATAGCGAAGTGCCAATTCCGTCTGAGCATTTATCTACCAAGTCCATTAATAAAAACAAAAAGTTATTAGAGACTCCTCACTGGGCACTAATGCAGTGCGTGGAGGTTAATGCGTGGCCCTGCTGTGAGCTTCTCTACAGTCAAGCCTTTATTTCTGCGATTCCACCACCGTCATTCGAGACGGGTGACTTTTCCGACCACCAAAGACAAGAAAGACCCCAGAGTTGCTCGTATCCATTAAATAAAGTGCCGCTGAAAAGGAAATATTTGGGAGGGGAGAGGAATCAAATGCACGTGAGTAATCAAGTGTTTGAACAACATCTCAACATTGGCTTGATAATCTTGTTACTGGTTCTTGAAGCAAGATGCCATTCCTATCCATTGGTTGACTAAAATTCTACTGGGCTCTTGGGAATGAGGATATTCCCGGCTTTGGAAATTTCCGTGCTTTAACTTCCTATTTGAAGGTACTTCCTACTTTGAGGAAAATCCACCACGACTGGGGGCGAGACCGAGGTAGGATGAATCCGGTCACGCACGCATGATGAAAACGGAAACCGAAAACCCAGTAAAGATACTTAAATTACCTGATATATGTTGTTATAGCCGGGGTGATCCAAATCATGGCAAATGCACGATGTGAGTAAAATCAGCGCCTCCAAATCCCCGACCCGCTCCGCCAAATTTACTTTACATGCCATCCCGTACATCTGGAAAGAACAATGAGGAAATACAATTTATTTTTATAGTAAAATGAATCATTTCTGGAATTCCGGCTTCGGGATGTTGCTTTCCTATTTTGGTATGAGAGTTTAAGAAGAGAGTGAAGAAAGCGCTCACCATTTGCGTAACGCAGAAACAATGTCTAAAATTATGGAAAGGAACATCATTGTAGTGATGGTAGACATTGACGAGAAAATTTCTTAGAATATTAATCTCAATATCGAATTTCTTTGGAAGATCCAGATCAAGGTACATTTGTTGCAGAAGCACCAACATCTCTTCATCCTCCCATTGCCAATTATCGAAGGTCGGCTCTCGGAGCAGTTCACAGGTTTCATGAGTCAACATCACGTCGCTATGAAATATATTTAATCACTTGAAAATTTCATGACCATTAAACATCTATTAGTGAAAGAAAAAGCACACGATACAACCCTTAATATTTTGTTGACAAATAATACCAGATTTACCTTAGTTTGAGGAATTTGTCACAAACGATTTGTCTGCGCTCATGGCTTCTCCGATGGTATCCCACCCCTGCTGAGCCAGCAGCAACGACGAAATTTGGTTGAACAGAATTTGGCGAACCCTTGAGTCTAGGTTCGGGCGGAGGATGCAAAGCCTTGTAGAAGCCTAAGAAATATTAAAGTCAGCATATTTTAGGCAATTCTAGCAAATCCAAGCTCTGGAGTAGGAAATTGGAATTCGCATAAGACATGAAAGCCAATGCTTCATAAATACCCTTAAGGTTAATTATATAAAACAAAGTCAACTCGTGCTGGTCTATCCCCTGATTGAGATAAGGTTGGTTTACGAAAAATATTCTTACCAAGCCAACTTAGATGTTCGTAGTTTTCTAGTTTATTTCGTAACTGCGATACTTCAACCTTCAATTCCTGTACACCTTCAACAGGAGAACATTGGCTTTTAAAAACTTTCTCCAATGCAGACACCCTGTTGAAACAGATTGGAAGTTTGCATTACATTATATGAACATTAAAACATGTATTTAGTATAAGAATCTTCCTTCCAAGGTGGATTTTATCTGGATAGTGAAAAACCCTGCATGCATGGATCTATTAGTTTTTATTCATCAGTGCCTCGCTTTGTGTGTAACTATATTGTAGTTGTGCGCTAACCGAACTGATTAATGATGAATAAAAAAAATCATTCAATTACACTGTAATTGAAGGAACACTAAAACTAATTGTTGATCTCTGCATATCTCTCCTAATAAAGGATTGGGGCGGAGGATTCCTGACAACAATGTCTTTCAATGACAACAATGCCGCTTAACACCAACAATGCCGCTTATCACCAACAATGCCTCTCAACTAATTCGTGCAAGCTATAGCTCTCATCAACAGGTTTCCAAAACAGTTTAAATCTTTGAAATCCGTTCAGGCACTCCGGAGATATCGTAATTGCAAAATTAGACAAAAAGTGTAATTTGGACGCCGATAGAAAAATAATAAAATA
>JAAXYW010000625.1:0-32867 GCA_036851895.1 Orthonychiurus folsomi | reverse complement strand
GCATCGCATGTATGTAGATCCCATTTCCTCCGGGTTAGTTTTTTCCCGAGATTGTATGCAATATTTGGTTGAATTGCAAACCATGGAATCCTGCCTTGCCTGCCTGCCGGCCTAGTGAACATGACACAAACTACAAAGGTTTTTGGATTTTAAGACCTTGCACACAGCACACAGCACAGCTGTGACTTTGTTGTGTTTTGGTTGAGTATAGGCTATGGGATTCGGGGATCGGCACCCGCCGGAATTGCCTCCAATGTATTACAATGTCCATCCCCGCCACCCCTCGTGTTGCTGGGTGTTCCATCCATCCCCAGATCCAGCCAACCAGCGACCACCGTTTCCTCTCCTCGTTCGTTAACGAAAAGCCGGTTCCCCGGCCAAGGCGCGAGTCCCATCCTCGACGACGACCAGATTACATTACGTAGACGGAAGGGAAGGACGGACAAGGTTTTTATCCAGGAAAGTTTGTAACGACGTACGTACATTTTGAAGTGACAAAGGAAAAAGTTTGGATAAATAGGGGAAAGATTTTATTTTGCAAGTTGGATTTGGGGAATTTAAAAAAAAAGTACCGCAAGTGTGGATTGGGGACGGCGGCTTGGCTGCTACGGCTACGACGGGCTTGTTGGCTATTCACCTCTTCTTCTTCTGCCTTCGCGTGGTTAAATTACGACGCAGTTCATTTTGCATGGGGACACTGCCAGGGGAAAGCGGGCTTTGATTGCCGGGAATAACCTTCATCGATTACAAAACACGACAAGTACAACCACAAGTCAACATGGCAGTTCCGGAATTTCATTTGAAAACGGTATGTTATGTATAAATTCAAATGGAATGTGGGATTTCTTTGGAAATTGTAAAAATATGATTCGGGTGAGGTCTGATTGGTGTAGATTGTGGATTAAAGTGGAACATGATTTTGGATTTGGAGAAGGGTTAGGATGTATCATAATAGGAAATATTTTATATTGGACGTTTGTGGGGGGTAGTAATGAGGAAATCCACGGAAATTAACAAAATTGGGTTAGAATATTTATTGGGACATTTGAACTTTGTATTTGCTGGTTAGGGCTGGACTAGATTTGGCTGTGAAGCATTGGCCAATGTTTATGGTTCATAAATTAACTTAAATTGAGTAATGTCCTTTGTTAGTCCCAAAAAACAAAGTTTAACACACAAGTGTGTCAAAACTAATGTTTTGACAGATCGACAGATGTACCACCGCGAAGAACGGAATGGTATGGTACAGTATAAAGTGAATATTAGCAGGAAGTTAAATATTCAGTTTAGAAAGCAAATGCATACGTGTAGTTTTTTCCTAGTATTAAAACTGTAATTTGCAATTAGTCATTTAGACTACGGCAACTACGTCTATAGTGACCCGGATCTCTGCGGTTCCATTTGGCCAATTATTGTCCAACTGTTTACTTAATATTTCGTATTTTGACTCCATTCCACATATTGACATTGACAGTAAATAGCAAAATGTTGTGCCATTTCATGTAAATCCATTCCGGCTTTAGAAATGACATCAACCCTTATTATTGCGTATTATTATTGAATATCCCTACAATTATGAATTCTCTAGCCATATTTTCCATGGCTTTCTCGATTCAATTGCAATTGCATTGTACTTTGTAAGTACGTACGTCAATCCTTCAAAACCACAATTCATGCCTGACATAATGAAATTTATGTGTGGTAGTAATTTGAACTCTAAAAGGAACAATCAAATGAGGTAGAGGTTGGTGATCACGCGGACCACGCAGTAAATTCCATGATGGATTTAACTTTGATGATGAATGTATATTTTGTGTTGTTCGGTTTTCCGTATTTGGTTTCCACGAACTAGAAGCCCTATGCGAATCCACACGCAAATATCATCAAAGCAAATTAGTTCGAATCAACGCCTTTTGTCCTCTTTGTCCCTCGTCCCAGAGGGCAATGGACTTGAGGGTAATTATGATATGGGAATAAAGGTGTGTAAAACCTGTGCCCGTTCTGTCACACGTACCCCTATTATGCACACGCCACATTTCATTGGCTCCAATTCCATCAGTTTGACTGATTTTGTCAAATTCAGCTAAGGGTTTTTCCTCTGGTCTGTCGAAACATGTCATTAACTTGTAGGCGGCTCTCACTTTAAAGAATGAGTTTGACATTGCCAGATTGTAGATATGATAACAAACAAACATTTAGCATTGTGAATATCTGTTGGAACTTATAATGGGCAAGATACCGTTTTATGACTCAAGGGAGGTTAAAAATCCAGATACAATCTACTTGCATTATCGGACATTATTTTCCCTTTCAAAAACCTTTGTGGTGTCCGGCAGCGAACATTCAGAAAGAATCAGGAAAATCATGTATCAAGTACGATGTGCGATATGACTAATGTACATTGTATTAGTGGTAGTGGTTGAATTTTCTGATTACGTAGGAAATTTAATTGAGTGAATTCTGCGAAATGATGCTGTCATATGTTAAAGTTATGAACGTACGTACTGCGTTTTGTTAGGCCGGCCGGCCGGCATTTCTTTTAGACTGCGTGACTAGATTTTAATATGCGTAATAGGGGTCATACCCAGATTGATTGTAATCATGTGATGGGGTGAGACGGAAAATTATAATATTTACCTACGGGGAAGAGTTACTTTACTTATGAATGTGTGTAGGTTTTCTCGAGCTTTTGGGTGGAATGATGGGAGATAGATCCGTGTCTGAGGTTGAGGTTGGGGTTAGCGTGATGAAATCAACTGACATGGACAGCGTGCGACGTCAGTGACCCTTGCGGAGGTGAAATTACGAATCAACGACACAGCGGAAGGTTTCTGGGAAAAATATTCACATCCTATCATTTCACCCTGTACTGCAATTTGAATTTCTTCTATAAAAAAAATTGGACAATAGGCCAGGAAATACCGAACAGAGTTGCTTTTGTTTCCGGCCGACCGGTCCAAGCGGCTAGTATAGCCATAGCTAGCGTAGGGTGAGGTAGTTTGATGAAGCATCAAATTAATTATCAAATTCCAAAATCTCAGCACCAGGGTTTACTGCTCCCAGGACTCCTAAATTTGAAATCCTATGGTTTGTCTGTAACTATGAATTAAATTATAACGGATCCGTCCGGTCGTATTTTTCATGTTATTTTGCGTGTTTGTGTTTTTGAGGAACTCAGGAACCAAATCCCCGTGAAGCCAGTGCCAGTTTGATTTTTTGGGTGGAAGTTTTATTTTCCTTGCACAAAAAAAAATTGGGAGCAAAAAACAAAATAATTGCTTTGTTTCGCGTGTTTATTTCAAGCTTTCTGCTCTGGTATTGCAGAAAATTAGTCTCGACTTTTGTAACTAAAGGGTACGGTACGTACGTACTGTAAGTAACGTACGGCTTTTGTAGGGTCCATTTAATTTTCCACTTCAAAAATATATTACAGTGCACGTAACGTAGTGTGTTTACTTGGCTACCAACTACGGTATAAAATCCTAAAGGTGTGAAATATAGTAATTCGCACACTGCTGTTGTGTTCTTTAGGGTTAAGATGGATTTTGCAAGGCAAGTGCGTAGACACAGCTGGGAACGTCCTATTGTCACTCGCCTGATTTTTTTTGCAACCCCTTCTTCTTCTTCGTCTTCTTTCCCATCTTTTTACGAGTTTGACTAACGGGACACTTTTTTTTCATTTCAAAAGTTGGCTTCATCCATGTCCGTCCATCCTCATGTGTTGTGGGTTTGTTTGACTTGGCTTATCCGTTCCTTTTGCTTGATGTGAATGCAAAACTTCCTTATGAACATTTACTACTACGTACAACCTATGTTGGTTGCGTGGTGTGTGTACGTTGCGTGGAATGCGAATTTTTCTCATCTCATCTCATGTGCCGGGCCGGCGCCGGCCGGAGTTCAGCTTGACTTCCTTAACTCGACTCATCTTCTTTATGCGCCGGCCATTTGTTTTGATGTATTCATTCACCAAAGGGAGTGGAGTGCAAATTGAAATGCAAACTTACAACTTCGCATTGGTCACTGCGCCTGCGCACTTGAAAGCTGTTGGCCACAGCAGGGAGGCATGAAGGGATTTAATTAGTCAGCCACACGGGTGCATTACCTACATACATATACGTTGAGTGAGTGAGGGATTTTGATGATCTCCTGCGCTCCTGCAACGTAATTGCGAAAAAGTGGCTCCTCTGATTCTGAAGCTGTTTACTACTACTTAAACTGACATGGCTTCATTATTTTTAATCTGCATACGCATGGATGGGGACATCCATGCATGCGTGGAGACAACGCAAAAGTTTGTGTGTCGATGATGTACGTAGAGTTGTAGTTGAAGTTGTAAGATTTAATTCTTAATTTTAAAAACATTATGTATGTACTAGTACACTTATCACAATTACGAGGTAGGGCTGTGTTGTTGATGAATTAGTATGGTCGGTTTATTGTGGTGTTGTAGGGTATAGCTTATTCATTTAAGGTTGACAATAGAAAAAGGGAAAATATTCAAGGAAGTACAAAGGGGAATATATCAAATATTTGTAATCTTTAAGTTCAGGTCCAATAACATAAGAAATTGTGCAAGTCCAATTTATAATTTTTGTAAAAGGTGGAATCAATGTTTGGTTACCGGCTTTAATTTTGAATAGGAAAGACCAGATTGGCGTAAGATTATGATAGATTTGAACAACCGTGTAAAAATAAAGAGGAAATAAATTGATGGATAGAAAAGCGGCTGTGCGGTGAAATGGTGAAAAACGTACGGGGAAGGCGTGAGCGTAGGAGTTTCTCTTTTGCATTATATTGCGTTCCCCATGCGTGCCTTTCTTGAAGGAAAGGCAGGCCCAGGCTCTTACAACGTTTAATATGACTTTACTTAAAACGGAATATTTGCTAGAGTCCACACATTCACATTGGGGTGGGATAAACTACCATTTTTAAAGGAAAAATGAAATAAAAGTTTCCAACCAGGACAACTTAGCTTCTGTACTTAAGAGTGGAGTGGACTAGTGGTCAACATAGTATATGCCTTGAGTTATGAATTTCATCATATTTTTGCATGTTTCATGCTTAGACGCATGCATGGGTTGGATTTGCGGAGTCACGACTAAATTGCAACAGTTAATCGTACACAGGAGCCGTTTCCAACTCGGACTCGACTCGAACGTGTGGGGATTAAGCGCAACTTTGTATAACAAGTCGTCTTGCGTGGTTTATGTTCTGGTTGGGTTGGGAAAATGACTTTAGCCTTGGTTTTGGTTTTATTCGCGCTTTCGCCAACTCCTTGGGAAAAATGGATTGCATGAACCCATAATGTAATGTGAATGCGTACTGTATGCAGTATGTGAATTTCCAATGCAAATGCAACGACTTACCTGCTGCTTTTATTCTTCTAAACCTTTTAATTTTTCTTGTAATATAATGAGGAACGACGCGACGGTTTGTATTTATATTCCATATCCTTCCTTTGTGGCCGTGCGTAAGTCATAAAAGTATTTCACATGTGAGTTTTGTTAGTTGAATTAAACGGGGAAAATTGAGTGAAAACCGTGACTTGTTCTCTTTTTTTTTGTTTTTTGGGCGGGCGGAAATTTGGCATTAATTTTGATTTCAAGCCCTTTAAATTTGAGCCTGGGCCTGGTTGAGTGGGAGAATCTTTGAATCTCCAAAACCACATATTAATTTTGACTGGTCTTTTGTTTCTGGGGTTAGACGTTAGAGGTTGCGGATGGCTGGATTTAATATGCCAGATGAAACAATTCCTTTTGGGTTTGTTGTCAAAAATTTTATTATTATTACATTGGCGTGGCTAAGGTTTATTCTGGTAATTACTGTTCGGGGTGAGTGGATGTGGATTGTGGGCTGGAAGCACACATTTTTTTTTACGCCTGTACACTCTTTGGGAGTGACAGGAAAACATTTATATTATCAAAGGATAATTTTTCCTCTGCCTGTGGTTTTATAACTTGCTAATTGAGAGGGAGGGCATATAAAGGAAAAGGAACGGCAATTGTATGGGAATTTCAGGTGCGTAGCAGGTAACAATTACAGTAGCACCTAACACACATTGTGGTTGTGTTTCTGACATTAAAATCATTTGAAATGTGAAATGAACAAAACCCGGTTTGATTCAGAGACAGGACAAGGGGTTGATGGATTAGATTACCATGTTCGCATAGTTTGTATTCCGGTGACGGTGGTGAGGATTGACTATCAGTCCGTGCCATCCGTCGGCTCCGTTGAGTGCATTGTCTCTACAAAACTCCCTAGAAAAAAAACCCTAATTTTTTTTTCTAAATAAAATTATTTTAGATCCCATTTGATGTGACGAGAAAGTTGGATGAGGTTCGTTTGCTCGAGTCCAGGAAATCCGCTCGCCTCAAAGTCCAGGAACAGGACTTCGACTTTGCTCGCCTGGCTGATGTGGCGGACCGGAAACGCAACCAACAAACTTCTTCCATTGACGTCCCCAAGACCAGCAATATGTGAGTACCCCCTGTCTAATTAATTTGGAATTTCTGACGCGCTTTTTTTCAAAATAATTTATCATGAATGAAAGTGACGCATTTTTATGAGTGGGTAATTCATGACAATGATTAATCTTATAATCGAATCGTGGTCGGTTGTTGGCCGTACATTTGGTACGGAAGGCGAAATTATGTAATTTTAAAATAAATTGTTAAACAAAATGTGAATTATGTTTAACATGGGCCATGGATTTTACATTATGATGTCGGCCACATACGGTTTAAATGTTAATCATTCAGGTCGTAGTGCATGCAGTTTGCACGTAAAGTTAGCGTTACGCCATGCATTTCTTCATAAGGATCGAGTTCCAGTCACCGAACTTTGAGTATAAGTTTTTTCCCCTTTTGGTCTCAATTTTTTCCCTTTGTTTCGAGTCCGGTGGTTAAGTCCAAAATGAAAACGACTCACTCACTCCCCTGTTCTCTCTTCCCCTCACATTACATACACTACAGTTTTGGTGTTGATGGCCTGACTTAGTGGTAAAGTGGTCTGTTGGAAGTTTAAAGTTACCCTGCTGTTTTATGAGTCAAGTTTCAAATGTGGTGGTGTTTCTTCAGTCCGCAGTTCCCTCCCTTCATATTAAAATCAGTTTTGAATGCTGGCTGCGTATGTATATGTATATGAACGCAACCGGCTGTTGGAAGTTTTGATTTTTTTTGTAGTGTGTTGCAAAAGCCCTACTACATACGATTTTAAAGGAAAAGAAGTTGTTTGTTGTTGTTCTTCTTTGACTTCGGGTCATTCGAGTCCAATCTTTTGCTAAAAAGCTGAAGGGTAATGGATGTAATGTAGGCAAGTCACAGGCAGTGGCCATTTGAATAATGTTATAAAGTTGATACAAAGTTTTTGCAAATTGGCAAGGGAAAATGGGTAGGGCGTCTTTGGCTTTGGTGCCTACGGTCCAACATGTGTGAATTTATTTATTTATTAGGACATGAATGGCTGAGGCAAGTGCGTTGGAACCTGCGTTCCGTTCCCCATGTACTGTACGAGTACGAGGAACGAGATTGTAAATTAAATGGTGGATTGAACGAAGGATTCTTTCGACTGAATTAATTCCTTGTTTCATGGTTGATTTCCCTTCAAGCAAATGTACTGTAGGATTTTGAAGGAATACATTATACAGCTATGACCATAAAACCATGGATGAGTTGATGTAGTATGGTAAAGTAGAAGTACAATTCCTTGATTTACATATGGTCAGAGGGGTGAGGGGGCTTTGGGTTTGGATGAATGTGCGTATTGCTTGCTTACTTTGCTTAAAGGCAAGGTTTGGTTTGCCAAAAGCTTCGATTTATTGAAATTGGATAACTGGCGTTCATTCGTACAAGTATAAGTATGAAATTTGACGTGACTGACCAGTCACGAGTCCCACGATAAAAAATAAATAAATAGGGCGACCGGCGTTTCAATTACTTTTGGCTCGACTGAGAGGCTGCACGCTCCCTCCTCATCCTTCGGTCTATTATTTAATAATAAATCTTAATCTGATTGGTACATTAGATTGTAAAGCATGGACAAACTTTCGACAATGGTCATTTGGTATGAGATTTTGCAATGCACCCCTTAAATTTAAATTTCCCTCGAGTTTGAAATGTCTAATTAATGACTAATGGGACCAAAAGTAGACAAACCCACCACAGCGACACACACGGAGACCGCACGTAACCTAGATTCCTTCTCTCATTTCCCTTTCAATTTGCACATCACTGCCCACACTGAAGGCCAATTAATTGGCAAAAGGCAAGGCGAAAACACCCTATGAGGCACGCGGCCATCCTAATTAAAATCCATGCATCGTTTAGTTAGTGATTTGTTTTGTGTTAGAATGACTTCGCATTCATTTCGTGACTAGATTTGGCTAGCTAGAAGCGGGGAAAGATATTTGCACCCCCAATGAAAATGAATTTGTTTACGTTCGTAAGTAAAATGTGGATCTGTTGACCTGAAATCATTGGCGCAGAAGCAAAAATCTGAACATCTTCCCTCAGCAGGGAATGCGAGCAAAAAGTGTCTTCTTTTATTTCCAAATGATTTGCCAATTTGAATTAGATTGCAGCAGCGGTGCAAAAATTGCACCACCCACCTCCTTGTTACTATTTTGAGAATCCAACAGGACAAGTGGGAAAAAAACATCATTCACTTTCGAAATCCTTTGCGAGTTTCATCACGAAATCCTTAAACTAAATAGACTTAACCAAGCACAACAGATTTTCCCAACAATGTTACAAAGAGGGGAAGGGGGGGGGGGTTGATAATGTTGGAAAGTACAGTACTGGGAATACAAATCTTAATAGTAAAGTGAGGCTAGTGTAGTGGCTAAGTTTAGTCACAGAGTTACTCAACATCCCATGATCAATCTCCTCCCTTTCATCCCATCTTTTCATACATTTTTGTCGTCCGTACAAACGTACGTAAGTACGTAGATTAAGTAAAGAGAAACTAACTTGAAAAATGGGACGAAAACAGGTGTGACGTCAAGGGAGCCGGCTTTCCTCCAATTAAATTCCCGTCCCACTCTGTATTCTATTCTATTCTCTTCCTGGTAATTTAATTTATGACATCACAAATCCACTTGTACAATACATTTAGTGTGTAGTATGGGTTGCCAAGCAAAATACATGTGCCTACTCCGTCCATCCATGACCGCATCAATTAAGGCCGTGTCTCTCATTGGAATCTCAATTTCAATTCTCAAGGACCTTTCCCCCGCCCTTACAACCCACGAGCTGAGTGTTATTGCATATGCTTGGTCTTGGTCCTGGCACGGCAGTGTTCCACATGCCAAAATAGTACAAACTATAAAAAAAAAGCATGTGAATGCGAAACTGGGTTCATCCGCTTTGAAATTGGAATAGCAAGTAACCTTGGCCCTGATTTTCACAGTCCTCGTGTGTGCCATGTAACAACTCTATTTAAATCAAAAAGGATTTTGGCAGAAGTAAATGTGAAGGTTGTGCCGCAAGGAAGTCAATCATTCTATTCTATTCTATAACTAGGGCCTGGCCTAATAATGCTTGAGGTTTTGGCATTAAGGAAGGGGGAATGCAGGAAGCTTAGGCTAGGAATAGGATATGATGTAAAAAAACAAATGGGTAGACATGCCAATTGATATTATACACTGGATGCCGACCAAATGTCATTGGAATGACAGCGGGGTGAAGCTAAAAGATTAGAGAAATAAGGTTGTGAAGTACGTCAACAGATATTTTATTTATATTTGCTCACCGCACACACAGACCAAAAGTTTGCGGGCTAAGGTTAACTACAACAAAAGTTTTAAAGGTTGATTAAAAGGGAATCTAATCTAAACTGTGAGAGGTGGAGGGGAGGGAGGTTTATGTGGTTCCCCTCCCCTCTCCTTGTAAATATTTGTAATCCATAATATGAATCTTTTTATGATAGTCATGCTGCTATGGATGCTTCTTTGCTTGGGCAAGGAAATATAAGATAAAGAGACATGGACACGCTGGCTAAGTATTTGGTAGCAAAGTGCGATTACATTGTGATTTCTTCTCCTCGTGTATTCCACTCATTAAAATTATCCATTGCATTGCACACGTACATTACATTTAAAGAGCCGGAGATGAATAACAAGATTGAGATTAATTAAATACAAACTAAACTCCCCTTGTTTGACTGACCTCACACGAAAGACAATTTAATCTTGAATATAAAACGGAAGGAGAGCGAAGTGGCCGGGAAAAAGATATAAACCGGTAAATCATCTGCCGGTTTGACTTGTCAGGATAACTGGCTACAGCCACAGCCGGGTGTGTGGTTTTGATGAGATGAGTATATCCTATTTAATGTGAAATTTATTTGGCATTTGGCAACAACAGTTTAAAAAAAAATAGCGAAAAACCTTCCGTCGACTTTAAACCCTGTTATTACGTAGCAATCAAAGGATGTTTTGAGTTTTACATGACTTGAATGCAAAGAGCCATGCATTTCATATGACCAGCTGTTCAACTTACCAACCTGGATTGGATTGCAAAATAAATGATTTTCTGCAGAGTGAACAATAGGCGATGCTATTTGCGTCATGTAAGCTATGGGGAGTTTATTAGCTGATATCGGATTGGAAACCTTGAAAGTTATAAGCCTTACTCACTCTCGGGTTTAATAAACTTTAATTTCAATTTCTATAAATGCAATCCAGTCAGTGTGGTACTTAACCATTATCCAATTACTGAGGTAAAATGTGTTTTTATTGTATCCATGTCCTCGCATGTTCAAGTGTGTGTACTTAACAATTCATCCGACCGACTCAACAAAGAACTCATTTTGGTAGAGTACGAACTTGAATTTTCTGCATGCAATTGACAATTTGTGTGCTTTAACTGTGCAGCATGTAATGAGAGTGGCTGGAAAAGTACAGGAATCCAAACCATTGCATTGCATATTACATGAGTCGGTTATCTGGAGATTTATTGGCAGACAATTCACAGCTGGAAGTGGGCAGAACTACAAAAATTTAAAGAGTCACGAAATAACCGAATGACAGATAGTGTGGGGTTTAAAAATAGGGATTTGACTTTACATAAAAACATGGAGTGGTTGTGGTAAACAATTTTGAGGAAAAATATTTGGCAGAAGAGAATTGTTTACGTAAATATTAAATATTTTGATGTAGAATTACATTAGAAGAGACCACCCTATCCATTGGATAACTGAAAGTTTAGGATATGTTTGCTTAGCATTTGAAAAATAACCAAAGAAATTTAAAACCCAGATTTAGTATCTCGAAACCCAGTTGCAATTCTAATTTTCATTTCATGTCATTCCCAAACAAAAACAGTTTGTGAAAACCACAAGTAATGGAGAGAATTCGTACGTTATGACGTTATGCATGTGCAAAGAAAATTCAGAACAAACGTGAGTTGAATCCTTTTCTGAACTTAAAATGTTGAATGTGGATTTGTTTTGGTTTGAAATGTGAGCCGGCCGGTGTGCAGGGAAGCATACAACAATTCATAATTAGGCAGTCAGTCAGTCACATTTGCAACATTTTTGCAAAGTGTGAAACCGCCAAACTTTCACTTTTTTATCTCTCTAGGCTTCTCGGTCTTGAGCATTTGGACTTTGTGTACCAAGCACAAAACGTAGTACGGGGATAGTATCTACATATATTTTGTACCAAGTACCGGTATGACGCGGTATATGGTTTTTGTTTGGTTGATGGTATAGTGTTTTGGCATTGTTACATTGTTCCTTGTGGTGTAAACCATTGGAAATGATAAGAGTTTGTGCCGTGCCTACGAACTACGGGATGATAGTGTCGAGGTCTGGTGCAGATTTTCCCTTCAACATGTTAGCGTATACAAAGTACGTGTGGCCATTAGCAGTTTAATGCTTCATTATTATGATTTTTCTTGCACATACATACACATTGCATTACCTCCTCAACCTGGGATATTCAAATGGAATTGAGGTAAAGCATGCAACCACAATGCAGGTCAGGTTGATTAAATTGCCAGGAAGGAAGTATGAAGCGGAAAAAAATTTTATTCTTTATAGCTGCCGGAATTTTAACTTGTTTATTCATCCTGTGTGCAAGACATATATAGTGAATTTTTTTTACAATTTTTTGTAAACAACGGACGGACGCCGGTGTGTCGCCGGCCGGACGGATGCATGCATTTGTTTTGTTAAGATATAAATATGAGAAAACGGAAATGTGGATGATTAATTGAGGACATGGACAAATAAGATGTAATGTGGGGGAAATTATTGAAATATTGGCGGGGAAATCTTACCGCAAATGTTTAGGGAATTTAGAAATTGGGTTTTTGGTATTTCAGTGTGATTGGCGATATGGAAATACCAGCTATTGTTTTTATTTGGAATAAGGTTAAATTCTAAAGCGGAACAGGGTGTGTGATAGGGATTGCGTGTTTTGTTAGGATATTACCACCGTCTCCTTCGGAATAATAAAATCCAGAACCAAGCCCGAGTCCCCGCATTAATTAGATTCCAAAATTGAGTGAATGGTTTGGGCCTAACCTGGCAAAAAGCAGTTAACCCAAATAACAAAATGAATACATAATGAAGTAGTGTGAAACAATGGGGGATGGAAGGATTGGAAAAGTGGAATTTGATGAGATACATGTCAAAATCCTTTACTAACAATGTAAATGTATTATGAGTAGTAAAGAGTTGCAAGAATAAATTGTTTAGATCCATCCCACAAGTAGTAGCAAGGACTTTTATTTTGGTTGTAATAAATCCAAGGGTTAACAAAGGCGGTGGAGTAATAATGCCGAACATTTAAGCCTATTTTATGAATAATTCCACCGGTTGATAGGGGGAAGAATGTGTGTCGGTCGGTGTCCGTAGCCTTGTTCACAATTTTTTTATTGGGTTAGTGTGAATCAAAGTGTTGAGGGCATCCTGCTTGTGTAAAAATGTATGGTGGAAAAAGGAGTGAGTGTGATAATAGAAATGAATTGCTCATGTTGACTAATCCCAAGGACAAGACACACATACATATGAGGTGCTCCTAAACTCATACACATTACATACATTTCCATTTAATATGCCTGCCTAGGCTTTTTTTTTAAACGGAGTCAGTGGGTGAAGCAAAATACTACAATGTACTATACCATGTATTGCATGCTTACCTGTAATCATTGACTGGACTAGTGCACAGAAAACAGTTGATTGGGAATGGTTAGGTTAGTTTTATGCAAACCTTGTCTCCTTCAATTATTACTCAATTGTTTCAAGGAGCTACTTACGGTACGGTACGATTACATGGCGAGACCCTCAGTCTCGACGTAAATTGTTGAGAAAGTTCTCAGAGGACATGACGGCGCGGCGGCGCGAGGTTAGTGGGTTAAGATTACAGAGACAAGGGGGAATGGATGGATGAGAGTTTTGTAACATCTTCCGTACGTATGTACGTACAGTGATGCGGAATTATGTATGCAGTGCTGTATAACATGTTAGAATACAATTCCAATAGTGGAGAGGAATACATTGATTTATTTGATTTTGTATGTTTTTTGTTAATTATAGGTCAAGGAAACGACGTCCAAGTTCCCGAGCCATGTTCCAACAGTCAGCGGTGTCAGGGGATGTTGAAGATGATGCGATGGGTGATGAATGTGCAGCAGCAATGGTTCTTATGAGCCTCTCCTGCAGCCCTCACTCTCCACGTTGGGAGAATAATACCGGTAAGAGGATTTTAATTGTTGATTAATTATTTAAGAAAATTGAAGGTTAATTCAGTTATTAACGGAGATGAGATGATGGTGAGGAATTGTAGGCGTGTGATGTGCCGATGTACGAATGTTGTTACAAGGTACAGTAGTTCATAGCATAAGTGTTGGGCACGAATTAAAATCAAGCAACGCCACACATGTGGATTACTGGGCGATGTAGTGTGATTTTAAGAGTTTTTGTATTGTTGGATTTGAAATTTTTACAATGGACATTCATTCATCCATGTAGGGTATATAGGGTTAAATTTGTAATTCTTTGCATTGCCCCCTCCTGTGATCTGCTGTGTCTGACTACTGACTGACTGGCTACTTTCAGTTTCCGCTTGAAACCATTGTTTAATAGTCAATGTAAATTCCTGGTCAATAGACGGATAAAGAGGAGCAGCTGGACCTTGGAAATTTCCTTTAAAAATTTAAACATACTACTTTGACATTAGGATTAGGAAGGAATGAGAATTGTAATGGAAGTTAATTACAATGGAATGCCAGCAGAGGAGGAAGTGATAGATTGATTATCCATATCTGAAAAAAATACATTGTTGTCCCGCTTCGTTGACTTGGTCTTATTTTGTCTATTTAGAATCAATGTTTGTTAGGGTCTAATGTAATGTTGAAGCAGTCTCATTCTTTATTCCATTTTCATGGCCATACTATCATCAGTGTACAAATATTACACAGATCTACGGCAGGCGCACCATTCATGGATTGTCGTAATTTGTTTTATTGTAGGATTCCCATTTTGAAGGATCCCATGTTGTATGTTGACTAGCTTTAAAAAGGATGTACCAACGATAAAATTAAAATTTTATGTTTGAATGTGTATATTTTTAGGGTTGAGGATTTTATGGTATATATGTATACTCTTTGAGATACGAGGAGACGAGGATGGGATGGGATAGAATGAAAAAAGTAGGTTGTGGTGTTGTTTACATTTGCAGAGCAAGGCAGCCTTGTTTTGGTCATGACTGGCGTGATATTTTTATACCAGATTGGATCTGCAATTTAAATTAGATTCAAATGTCATATGGACTTCTTCTCCTCTGCAATTAGTTGGTCAGATTTAATGACAAATTATGAAAGCTGTCAAAGATTTGAGCTAAGGGACTGGACATTGGAGCAAAGATTCTTGAAACGTACGTGCTTCTCCCTTGTTTGCATCGTCTTTAGTTTGAGATGAAGATTTTACCAGACATGGAATAGAATAATATTTTCCATAGTCAAGAATTCAATTTCCAGAGGGGACAGTGGACAGTTATGAGAAGTTAAAAGCTACACAGATTGCCATTCCCTGATATCTTTGTCTTTGTCACGTTTCATCATCATTGTAAGACTTAAGCCAAGGCTGTATAATGTTTATAGCTTGTCCGTTGACTGAATTAAAATCCTTGTTACAAGGCGGAGGTTTGTGTTTCACGTGCTCAATTGGATCAAAGGTCTGGTTGACTGACAGGGGGGTCAGGATTTTTGCGTGCGTGTCCCACGAAATGTACATGGTCAGAGTCACGTCAAGGTAAAATGGATGGATTGGAAATGAGTTAAAATGTTTCAGCAAGTTCTCATTCCTCAACAACAATAATTTTAAGGAAACAATTACGATGGATGACAGGGATTGTTCATTTGGAGATTTTTCCTTCCATCGCAGTTGGTTTGGCAATTGCTGATGGTAAAGTTTAGTGAACATTTTTGTTTATCATAGCCAGCTGACAAGGGATACGGCTGCCGGCCGGCTTGCGACACAACCAGCTGACGAGACGAGGACATGAGAATGGAAAGGAAACCTCAATGTTATTTAAACTTTAAAGGGCAGCCGCTTAGTTTGTTTGAAATTGGATGGTTGGTTAGAGTGTATTAGATGAGGATGTTTTGGAAATATGTTGTTGAAAGCAACAGCATAGCCTCGGTGAGGGCCAAGGGTGACCAGAATAATTGGGTTTCCATTAGGCCAATCAATTTGAATGTAAGGAAGGAGTAGGATGGCAAAAAAATGCATCCTTGTGCTCACATTTTTATTCCAAAGTGACACTCATATGAATTGGATATTGGCTAAGGATGAATGCCAAAGTATCAGGTAATTGGTAGTAGCCTTGTGGATCAAAGAGCCTTGAAATGTCTTCAAGTGAAATGGAAATAAATGGAGAAGGTGGAGTGGTAGTTGGAGGGAGGTAAAGGAGTTTATGAATTCAAGCAAGTTGAGGTTGGGGGAATTCATGGGCATGAGCCCTAGTTTGAATAAATTGCAAAAAATATAAGCTGTTCCATTCCTCAGTTAGTTGAGATAAGGTTAAGGAAATGGGATATTGAGCTGTGTACAGAGAACTGTACATTACTCATTATGGCATGGGTTGGGGACTGACTGCATTTTCTTCCGTCATTTCATTTTCAAGGGCTTTCCAAACCCAGGTATCCTGTTCCTCATACCACTCGTGTACGTCGTACACTTCAGCAAAAAAAAAAGACAATAGGATCAAAGCTAGGATGGTATGGTAGGATTACATGTACGGTCATCATCACTCAACTCTTCAAGTGTGGAGCTGAGCTGGAAAACTCCCCAAACCCCCTTTAGTTTTTTTGCCATCCTTCCTGGAAAGGATGGGAGCTAAGTGCATTTTGTGAATATTCACATGGATTTTGTTGTTGCATTGCCAAATGGCCACACGTGGATTAAAAACTCCTTTGCACATTACCACATCTTCCTCATGCCATGCATCAATCCTGCAAAGGAATTTTTTTTGGAAACACTCCCCCGTGGCTCATGATGATGGAATGGATGAATGCTGACTGTTTTCAATGTTTTTTTTATTTGCATACTACATCCATTCAGCAGGAGCTGGGCTAGTTAGCTAACGACGATTAACAATGCAAGGTTATATGAATCCTGGCCACTATTATTGTAATCCTCAAGGTTTGTGACGGGAAGAAAGGTTGAGATTTCATCCATTACACACTTAGTAAAAGGCAAAGGGCGTACTAAAATGAGATATCGTAGATTAATTACTGTGGGGAATGAGCATGGAATTTGCCCAAAGTTGAATTGGAAGTAAACAAGGTTTCAATTCATTATCTTGGAAGTTCGTCATTACATTTTTATTTGTGGGAATATTTAATGAGTTCCTTGGCTAAAAGCTTTGTTTTCTGTTGGAGGTGAACAGGCAGGGAACTGCGACGAGTTTTAATATTTTCCTAGCGCATAACGAATGGGGATTCCCTTGAACAAAAGAGAGTGTGATGAAAACAAATAGTTTTATGTGGGTTTTGTGAACTATAATAGTTAACCTTTCGTAATAAAAATGAAAACTAAGGTGTGGAGAATGAATACAGGAGTAGTTCGGAATTGCATTTTACTTGTACACATGGGATATCATAAAAATTTTAGAAACGCAAAGGCGTTGAAGGTACCGCCCGGCCGGCATTGATCAGACGCCAATAAAATACAATGAGTATCTATTCGTCTTCCTCTCCATGTACTTGTACTTGAAAATTTAATGAGTTAGTAGTATTAACGTGTTTTTTTTGCAATGGTGGAATGGAAGAGCCGTAAACATTTTGTGGTTGAGTTTGTCTCTTCCTCACCAATCCTTTGTAAACAATCACTATTTCCGAGGATATGAAGAAGGGGAACTAAAAATAGAATTTAAATTAAAGCTGTCGATTTGAATGTAACTAGACATCCGTGTGCGATGTAATATTATTTCGGTAAGGGGGAGGCATATCGACAGGATAGCTATAAATTGACATGTCATGCATACATGAGCAGTAAGTTAGGGCAGAGTGCTAAGCGGAATGACAATTAGACATATCCTATTTGGTGGCTTGGGGTTGATTTATTAGTTTTGCATCCCCTTCTTAATTGCAAGACAATTGACAATTCAATCCAGTTTTAATGAGGTTATGTTGATTGTATTGTCGTGGCGCGTTATTCCTATAGGTCCTTCGGGTTGCATAATTAGCACACGAAACATGTCTGAAGAAGCAACCGAATGTCCTCTTCTTCATGTTTACTAAATTGGTTTGTGGGATATGATATTTTTAATATCAGGAGTAGGAGTAATAAGTATTCCATAGGATTTTCTTTACGGCTTGGTTTATGTCTTCCTTCCTATCATCTTCTTCCTTCTATTTGCCTTGATGTCATTTTAATGACTGACAGCTCGGTCCTTGGTCTTTGGTGATCTTACTACGTGTGTTGTCGTCGTGTGGATGGTGGTTGACCTCTTTTGACCGGCTTGAACTGTGTTTTGATGTTTGGGTTCTGGAACTACGTCGTAGTATTTAAGATGTGTAAAGTCTCTTATACTTCCTCTCCTCAATTGCCGGTCTTACAAAAGATTACGACGACTTAAATGACTACAGGAAATCATTTATCTCGTGGAAATGGGCTGGAGGGTGATGATCTGGAGGTAGAAATTAGCATGTTTCCAATGACTGGATTCACAATCTAAAGATTCATTTGCAATTGTATGTAATGGAATGCTAAAAATCAAAATCCTGTGATTTTAAACACATTTGCACTGCATTTGTATGATGAGCCATAAGGAATTTGACTTTCCGTTGAACTTGGCATTGTGTGTGTGCCGTGCTGTGCCGTTCGAACCAGGAATGAGAAGGAAAAGAGTTACGTAATAAACGGCGCCACGCAAACTGGTCTAAAGCTATTATTATGTCGTACAGTCATAGCGTTTTGCAACCTTACATTTACATTTAATTGGTGTGGAACTTTGACAAGCGCAATTATTCTGACTGTATGGAGCAGTTATTGGATGGAGTTTCCAATTCATTTGAGATGCATTTAACAATCTATATAGGCTAGACTATTTTGGATGATTACACATGATTTTGTGTTACTATTCGTCGCTGAACTGATTGGATAGGATTAGGATTAGAGATTTTATTTCTCGTCAAGCTGGGTCAAAATGAATTGCACTAAATGATTTTGTTTTACTATTGACTCAGGAATGGCATCCTCATCCTGGAGCTCTTCCAGCTCCTCTGGAGCCTCATCTTGGTTGAGCACAAGCCATGGATTGGCTGGGAGTGGAAGTTCCAGCTTCCCTGGGGAGAACACTTTTAGTAATTGCTCGCCAACACCATCTTCTTCAGATGATGGGATTGAGAGTGACAGTGGAGAATTGGAAGAACCAAGGAAAAAGAAAACTAAAGTTTTGTTCAAATGCACTTGGCCAGGAGTAAGTGAATATTATATGAATTGCTTGTTTTTGAAGAATAAGGTGTAGACATTTTGGGAAACAAAATCTTATGATTATTTTTATTTTTTTACTTTTACAGTGCGCGATTGTGAAGGATAGCTGCTTCGAGATTGAAGCCCACGTTCGCTACATTCATTTGGCGGACGACTGGTAGGTGTTCTGAAATATGGTTTAATTAGTACTAGACCCATGCCAAACTCCACAATTGGGACAGATTCAAGTTTTATGGGCTTGTCACCAGTTTTGGAGTGGTTAACATGAACATCTTGTAAATTATTTGCTTAATGGGATTGTTTAGGTTTATATGTATGGTTACTTTATTTTTATTTATTAATTATGTTTTTGTTGAATTTAGGCCGATGCATCATGGATTGGGTGAGCATGAGGAGGAGTTCTACTACACGGAAATAGATAGTGCTGATCTCTCACCTTCATCGTACAACGGTAGCGGAAGTAGCACTTCGCCACCCTTGGGCAAAGCATTCTCACCCACGTTGTCACACATGGATATGGTTCGACCACCCTCCGAAGGTCAGTGGATTTTGAATATGATTTTTAACTTTCAATTTCAATCCTAAGTTTTGATTGTCTATGGCTTCTCAAAAGTAATTTAAGTAATTATAGTTGGTCAGACAATTTCCTTGGCACAATATAACACAATAGATCATTAAACTTTAAAAACAAGAGTGACAGTCGTAAGGGGTATCGATAGCAGAACTAAAATTGAAATGCTTTGCAATTTGTGAATATGTATTTGCATTGTTAATCCCTTGGTTATGGCCCTGATCGTCACTTGCCTGCCAATTAAAAACAATTCAGTTGGTTCATAAAAATATATCTTGCTCCATTTGCCTCCTCCATTGTTTTGCTGAATGTTGCTGGCTCATGCAAAGCACGAAACTTCCATCACGTACTACTTGCGTAATTTGTGCACTCTTATGACCATTTAAACTCGACCTTGCCTCCTGGTATAATAATACTACCTCGTTTACTTTTTTTCCTTTTAGTGAGCACGTGGCGTTTTTGTTTGTCATTAATTAAGTGGCAGTTGAAATAATAAGCAGTGGTTGAGTCAATTGTTTTCACAAGTTGAGTAAACATTATCCATCTTAAGAATGATATTAAAGCTAATTTGTAACCGTTGGCGCCCTGCGCTAATTTTACTTATATGGCAGTCACATTATGGCAATGGTATGCATTTGGGTCGAGCAAGGCTTTTTCGTAAGGTTTTTTTTTGCAAGAGAACCTTCACGGCTCTCATAATTTTGAAATGCCAAAGTACTAATGAATAAAGTTCAGACTGCGTCTATTGCAATCCATTAAAGACGCAATCTCTGATATGACTCGGTTTATTACCCAACAGGCTGCATAAAACCGTGACTGATGCTAATCCTCTAAAATATAGCATGGGGGAGGAATAATGGTGCGTTAGGCTTTAATTTTGCCAGTTTCGTGCTTTACGGTTTAGGATATGAAATCTCGTAATCAGGAAGCCAAAGGGATATTTTACGATGTGGACATAAACGTTATTTTGATATACTTAAACTGATTTTGATGATTTTCACAGACCCAGAGTACAAATTGAGTCAAGTGCAACTTCAGCGCAAGTCTCCAAATGGAAATACTCATCTCAGCGCCAAGAAAAGGCTTTCTCCAAAGTCAAGTCCGGTTCGCAGACCGCGAGGTGACACCAAGAAGTGCCGCAAAGTAAGGAAACATTTGCAACCGCTACAAAACATTGTGTCGCCTTTCCTTTGCTGGAAGGACGCGGCGTCAGCTTTTCTTGTATTGTAATTCATGATTTGACAATGTTTAGGTGTACGGAATGGAACGCCGAGATGCTTGGTGCACTCAATGGTAAATTAAAGAATAATAAAGAAAACAAAAGTAAAAGATAATTTATTTACCAATTTAATTAATTGTCAAATTTTTCTTTCAGCAAATGGAAAAAGGCCTGCACTCGATTCGGTGATTATGAGGCAAAGTGAAGACACATGGATTACATGAAAAATTTAAATGCAAGTTTGTGTTATCTCTGAAATCAGCTGAATTTTGTCATCGGCGCCAGAGAAGAGCGAGGGAGACCTAATTGTTCGATTTTAGCCAAAAACTATGGAATATGTAAATTTGTTATGGATTTTATTGATTACCTTTTTCTACATTTGCTTTTCCTTTTGAGTCAGCTTTGCAATCAAAATGTTGATTTTTGTTTGCAATCCTGAATTCATTTAAAATTTCTTCCAAGAAAAGTTATGGTATCCATGAGTGCGTGGTGTGTGTAGTTAGGGCAAAGCTAAAGGGCTATCCTTGTCAAATTAACTTGACGTACTTATGTCCACTACTAACTTGTAAAATCATTCAAAAGTCAGTCACGCTGGCACTGCCGTAATTTTTTTTATAGTTTTCGCTCACATTCTTGTTGTAGACAAGAATTGAATGAACGCGCACACCTTTTAAAGGTTCAAGCGAGACTGATACCAAAGGAAGAAAGCTTAATTTTTAATTGAAGGCATTAATAATTGGATGAGGAGATTTTGGAGGACAAAGGGTGTTTTTTCCATTGATAAAATTTGTGTTCGCTAAGAACTATTTGCCTACGATATTAACTAAAGAAGTGGGGGACGGAAATGAGAACGACATATAGTCAAAATATAAAAGTTGTTAATACAAAACAGTTTGTCTTCATCCCGAAGGCCATTGAATCGGGTTTAAAAATTCTTCATTTCAAGTCAATAACCAGAATGCTTAGATCCGATCATGTGCTGGAGGGGTGTGCTTACTTGTATTTGTGTAATATGAAACAAATCAAAACCACAAGTCATTCAATCAAACAGAAATATATGCAAACTGATAATACGTTGGTTTAGGCTAGGCATTGTCCTCCTGAACCACAAGCACAAGTCTCTCAATATAAGTTCCATGTACTGTTATTTTATAATAAGTTAGTAGGGAACACCTGGCAGTACAGACTGTGCAACAAAGAAGCAATAGAAATCTAGTTAAATATCCTCCTATGGTTAAACGCTCCAGATCACAATCAAATGTTTAGCTATTTTATCAGATCAAATTCTAATCTTTCTACCCAATCATTTCAATGGAATTTAAGATTATTCCAAACAAATTTGTTTAAGTTTTTGAGCTTCTCTTCATGATTAAAACGTGAAGTATGTAAGTGACAAAATATCAAGTCAAACACCATTCGTTCGTCAAAAATGACTCGAATCATTTTTCTAAATAAATAGTGAGGACCTTCCAAAAACTATATAAAGTTTTTATTTTTTTTGCTGGAGGTTTGAGTGTATCAAATTGGCAGCCAAAGAGAAACATCAATTAGCTGATATTGATATAGATAAAAAGTTTGATTTGAAAGGAATTGATTATTTTTGTCAGCTATTTTCCCAAAGCAATGCTCTCCCCAAAAGGAAACAAAAAAATGGTCTGAATTCCTCATTTTTTTATTTCATAAACTTATTTGATCTGAGCGTAAACAATCTGAAAGGATGAAATAGGACGGAGGAATGTGTTGTTTAAATCCCTTAAAGACAAACTACTACAAACTAAACTGAGTGTTGAAAAAAAGTAATAATCCCTCGTTGATTGAGTTACCTAGTTAGTGTTTTTTTAGTTAGATTTAAATTCAATTTTAATTTTACCTATGTATTTACTGTACTAGTGAGAGTGGGCATCCAAAACCTTAGTTAGATTTTAGATTAATCGCTATAGGCATTTTTAGACGTTTTAAGGACAAATTACGAAACTACACAACTACATAGGTACCTCTTAGTAAATGGAATGATGAAACGTAATGTGTAGGGCATTGCATTTCATTCTTGGTGTTGTATCTATAGGTGGAGATAATCTGCGCGGAAAGCGCTCGTATTGCGCTCTTACTCTTGAGGGGAAATAATTTTTTCCCGCGCGCATTAATAATTGAGGAGAAAGGAAAGCAAACCTACAATTTATCCAAAGTACAAAATTGACGATGCCAGGTGTTTTTGTTCGTTCTCATCGAATACGGTATGACTTACACACATGTTACAATTTTTTAGTAGAGGAAGCAAAGAGTTCAAAAAAGCATACATATTCATGAGGCGGAATTTTTAGTGAGAAAACGAAAAATGTTTGTCTCTGTTTTGTTCCATATGGAACAAGAAAAATTAGTAGAGGAAAAAATGACTATATTCAAATGCTAGGATCAATTTGAACCTGGAGTTGTTTTCATTGTGTCATAATTCATTAATACGAATCCAAGTATTGTTGTACAGAAACCTGAACTTGAATTATAATTGTGATCAATGGATTTGTAAATTTTAAATTTCTTTCGTTTTCTGATTTTACGGGGACTTTTCATTTTTTGAAATAAAAATGAGACCTCCTTTTGTATTCCCCTGCATTTCGCCATAGGCTTAGGCCATTGGTATTCAAACGTGATTCAAAACACTAAACACCACTGGCATTTGTTCATTACTGATTTTTTTGATTTGAATGAATTTGTCGTCCAAATATTTTTTTAAAGTATTAAAAACACATACTTAAGAGGAAAACATTTTAAAATTCAATTTTGTGAACATACACTTCCTTGCGTTTCTCTGAAAATAATTTTAGGATGTGAGTTATTTCATGCCGAGTGATGCTGTGAATGTGTATAGATTTTAATTTGACTAACAAATTGATGTTTAAAAACCTTTTAGCCTTGCAGTTGTATGTAAGCCCAAGGAATTTTTAGTTTGTATCGTCGTCGTTTCGTTATACCTTCCCGTTATTTGTAAAATCGTCACGCATAGTCGTTAATATTTTGATATTTTTTTTATTTTCGAAATCATCCGCCACTGATATACTCTCCTTCATTTGAAACAAGCTATTTTAAATTGTTGTAATGGCTTAGAGCCAAGCCTGAGATGGGTCAAAAGGTCAAATCCTGTGTCTGTGCGGATATTTACCAATTAATAAGTGAATCAACGTACAGATCACAATGACCGGAGAGGGCAGGCTTGCTGGATTTGAAGTGGAAGGAATGATTATAATAATAATTGTAATTAATTACGAGTATGTAGGACGCCTGTTTAGTATAAATTCATCCTGGTATGGAATCATTAAAATCGGATGGAAAGAATGATGTGATACAAAAAACAAGTACGCAGTTACGTTCCATAGCAAATTAACAAAAGTTGATTGTTGTTGATGTGAGAATGTGGAAAAAGTTGAAACGATGTCTTTCCGAAGTTTTATTAATTATTATTGAGCTGTTATTCGCTCCAATAAGATTACTAGGCTTACTTCCTAAAACCTTATTAAATAATTAAGCGTTGCATTTAAAATCTCTGTTCAAACGGAATAATTAGCTTGAATGTATAACAATTACATTACAAATGGCATTTAGCAATACCGCCGTGTACTGTGCTGATAAATAACTGAACTCAGCAGCCGCGCTAGCAATTTTGACGCAGGAACGGAACGATTTTTAAGTTACCAATTTGTTCTGTTTACGCATTTAAGCTAATAACAGCTACATTCAGGATTATTTTACGAATTAATTAGTTGAATAATTACAAATATAAATGTCGATTTCAATGGCAAGCGCAGACCCAAAAGACAGTAAATGCAATTTACTCCCAACCCAAATAATCGTCACCTTCCCCGCAAATAGCTTTAGTAAATAACCTTGCACCGGATGAATTTCAAAACTAAATGCCCAAATTTTTAATCTGCTGGAAATGGAAATTTGTTCACTTAAAGTGCTGTACATAAGGTATATACAAAATACATCTTAACAATCTATAATCTTAAGTGTAAGTGTTACGTGTGGTCGGTCGATAAATGATTAAATGTGAAAAGTGTCTGTCTGATAAAAATAAAAACAATTGCATTCGTTCAATGAATCTGAAGTCTTACTAGCACAAAGCATTTATTCCTTGAGGTATGCGACCTGTCACAGTGAATAGAGAAATCCAAATTTGCATCATACTTTCATACTTCGTAAATATACAACAAGCTAAACTCACAGAACAAACTTTCCTTCTGCATTGCATTGTTTTGTAGTTTTACATCTTTAAGCGTTTTACTGCAAATTTTACAAATCACTGGCCTAATTATAACATACAATACGTGAAATACGATACGAAACGAGCTATACAATACGCAAATAGTATTCAGCTTTTTATAAATGAACCACACTTGCATTTCTACACTTAACATTTATTTTCACAACAGAGACGGTAACAAATGATAAATATATCAATAAAAAATAATTTATGAGTGATTCTGATTCCTTGAAGGTAATCTCATTTCATCTGCACGTTTAGCATTCATGTTTCTCATTCACAAGAGGTTTGAAATTTCAACTAATGCAGCTAGCGAAAAGAGAGCTACTAGCTTAATACCAAATGTCATAATCCTACGGATAAATTTTCTAGTTGTCTAGACTTATTAGCCCATGCTCATTTTAGGGTCAGTTTTCTAACTATTCTCATTAATTTATTATAAATTTGTATTTATTTATATAATTTATCGGCATTGTATTGATTGCATGTTTTGAGAGTTCTGATTCTCTTTTACGTGTGTTGCAAATACTAGACTTTGCGCTAGAAGCAGTGCGAAGCTTGAATAACCCGGTTTCTGCTGTGAAAGGCTATTTTTTCCATTTCATCATCAGTTCTTCTCTTGTGTGTTGATGACTGCAGGGAGACTGCAGTCTTCTAAAGGTCAACTCGTGACACCATGTTGATCTTACTGAGGTCCATCACAAAGACCTTACCACTGATTGCTAGTCGGGGGTTGACAACTGCTGGAAGTTGCTTGGACAAGCCGAGGCTATTGTAGCTACGAGGGAGATGGGAAGACAACTGTGACAATACACAACGATGAATTGGATTCTCCACTAATGCTGGACTCATATCATGAAGTAGGTCAAGGTCAAGGTCGTAGTTTGACAACTGTTAGATAATTTTATTTGAATACTGCTAATTCGTGCTTTTATTGCTTTCAGAGGGGATTTCGTCTCAACAATGGTATGACTGCTCTGGGTGCAGTGGCCATTTTCCCGAAAACTGTATTTTCTTGGAACGTGGGGTGAGCTGCATTATAGTTTGGAGAACTGTACATTATGTACCAAGCGTATTAATTTTGGTGTCTTTCTGGTTTTGTTTTAAGAATGGCTTTGGGCTCAAATTAGTTGAAATATGAATGTGTTTTTTCAGTGCCTGCTCGGACATTTCTCCAGAAACCCTTGCCCTTTACGGAGTCATTGAGCCGCGGCCAGGTAATTTGTTTATGGCAAGACTATAAGCAATTAAAAGATTCTATAAATGTTTAATTCGTGAATTTTACAGATATTCTTGTCATTGGGTATGGAGACCCCGGAAATCACGTCGACAACTCAGTGATTCATTTCCTTCGGCAGTGTAAAGTAGGTTTTGAGATCTTACCAACTGAACATGCAGTCACTACATTTAATTTCCTTTCAATGGAGAATCGAAATGTGGCCGGAGCTCTGATTCCTCCGATCAACGTGAAATACTACGATGACGATGTTTTGGAGGCCAAGCGAAGGCGGAAAAAGCTATTTCTCGCTGAAGGCGATGAAGGATTCCTTTAAGCCTTTGGACTCTGTTCATCATGAACTTCAATTTCTGATTTGTGAATAGTTAATATCAATTAGTTAGACCTGTGAGAGACGCTGCTGCAGATGCACATAATGTCAATTTCTAGCAGCAGCACTAGCAATACGTTAACGTTAAGAAACATGATTGTTTTAGAATTAGTTGTCACTTTTTGAAAAATCGACTTTGGTTAATAAAACACAAGAGAGTTGAACATGAGAATCCCCTAGTTTTTTTTTAAAATTTCTTCGGTCTGTTGGTTTTCGAACTATTAATAATGTCATTTTTTAATCTAATCCGCAATAATCCAATGGTGATCGTTTGCTCTAAGATTTTGCAGGGTGCGGAACACTTGTTTGACTGTCCAATTAAGGAAGCTGAGTTCCCTGTAAGGATTTTCAGTTAGTTAAAAAAAATTACTCTCGAATATAGAATGTAGAATTAAAAAAACCAAAGATCCGAGTCTCATCTCTTCGGGAAACATGCTACAAACATCGCTGCGTATCTTGTCCGCCAAAGTTTTCCACGTGGGAAATTTGAACCCTTTCCTGCATGGGTCGTGGAGAGGAGTGACGAAATTTGATTTCAATTGTCACGAAGTCGTAATAAAATTAGAAACTCGTAGTGTAATTAACCTATTGACCTTCCCAGTCGTACTAAGAATTGTGAGCAGAGTTTTCTAATTGAAAAAAACAACGCTACTCTAGTCTCGAAATCTAGAATGGAGGAATACGCAAGAGAACCTTGGTGAGATTAGCTTAATTTTTTCTGCCAAACATTCTTAATTTCTTAGCCCATCCTTAAGCTTAAAGTACTGGGCGTCACAAGGCGCTTTTTTTTGTCTTCATCGGCAAAAATTTTTAGTTTTATAATTCCTTCCATTTGAATTTATCAGTGCTTTTAAAATAACTCCATATCTGTCAGTCAATTGATGAATTTATGGCACGCTAAAATGTAATTGTACTAAAATTTTAATGCGCTGCTATTTTGTGTTTGCTTGCAGTCCATGGAGAATCGTTGATGACTGTGGAGGAGCCTTCACAATGGGTGCAATCGGAGGTTCAATTTTTCAAGCCATCAAAGGATTCCGAAATTCCCCAGCCGGTATCTCCCATCGAATGAATGGAAGTATGATGGCAATCAAGACCCGAGCTCCTATCATCGGCGGAAATTTTGCAGTTTGGGGTGGCCTATTTTCAACAATTGATTGTTCCTTGATCAAAATGCGAGGGAAAGAAGACCCTTGGAATGCCATTATCAGTGGAGCAGCAACTGGTGGGATTCTGGCAGCAAGGAATGGGGCTGGGGCAATGATTGGAAGCGCAATTATCGGTGGAGTTCTACTGGCTATGATTGAAGGGGTTGGAATCCTATTCACGCGATTCACTTCGGATCAATTCAGGCCTCTGTCACAGGTTGGTGGCAAATCAGTAGTATTTTATTGTAACTTGGTTTTTTTTACCACAATTAACTAATTGATGGAACCTTTGTGCAAAGGAGGAACAACTTGCCATGATGCAGTCACAGTCCCAAGGTATGGACGGACAAATCCCCCCACCACCTTTCCCTGGAGAGGGTCAATATCAGTAACAGATTTTTGTGTAGCTAAATATAAAATCTCTCAAGCCATGATCCTCATTTCAACCCGTGGATAATACCCGTGTATATATAAGTTAGTCAAATTGAAATTGATTTTGTTAGGAATCCCTAATTAAAATGTGAACATTCTTCCATGTTCAAGGAATCTAGTTCAAATGACTGAATTTTCTTCGGGCACAACTTTTATTGGCGTAGCGGTCACTTGGTATTGTTTTCGCACTTGGAATTGCTCGTTAACTTTGCCCATCCTTTCTGCTCAACTTTGTCATTTTTAAGAGCACTATCATTCCAAGTTAAAAGACAAGCCCGAAATCCAAACATTTGTGGTGAAGAAACAAATATCTATGTTATTCGGAATCCTGATTTGTAAGATTAAATTCTAGCAGTCCACACATGACTCCAACAAAGAATGTAAATAACTTTTGAAAACTTGAACTTTAACTTGAAATTAAGACTTAAATCGAAGATTATGTGTGCTGTTCAAGTCCTCAGCTCATTTCCCCTTCCGTTTAGGTTTAGAACGACAACGGCGGTATTCAATATATGTCCCGTCCCCAGAGGCGTCAATACCATCCGCTTTCACTTGCCAAAGAGAAGAGTCTGAAATAGGATAAGGAAATTTGTATAACAGATGAAAGATTTAAATGAGTTGGTAACTTGTATGCATGCTTGTGCTCAGTTGGAAACGTTTAAAGAATCTGATTGGCTTGCATACCAGGCAAAGGAATATCGGTTTGACGGATTGGCATTTCTTCCCTTAAAATTACACGTGCAACATCAGCTAAATATTTCTTGAATTCAGGCAGGCGGAGTTCATCCTCGGTTTTCGTTTCATTTGGTTTATTAGCAACTGGTTTTGGGACTTTCATTAAAAAATCCAAGCCGCGGGATTCTCCTTTCTTGGCGTCTTTATATCCTGCCTTCTTCAGGAGCCCCAAAAGATTCAAGAGTTTCTTCCATATCAAATCAATATAATAAGCTGGCTCTCTGGGTTTTACTAGCTTGGGGAAATTGTCATCCCGATAGCGATCATGAAGGATTGATCCAATGATTGGCTCTATCCGCTCTTCATTGTCAACAACGGTTCTGGCGTTTATTGGCTTTTTATCGTTGAAATTCCATTTTAAGTAAAAGCGAAGATTACACAAAAGCTGGATTTCGCAAAGGATCACATTCGAAAATTCCCCTTGAAACAAACCCATCTATTACATTAAAGATGGAATTATTAAGGCTTCTGAAAGATCGAATCCAGATTTTCTTACATAATTAAATTTGGTTTGTCAAGCTACCTTAGAATCCACATAACAGATGTACGCCAACATGAACTCTGACATGCAATCTAAGTCATGGTATACCATAGCCGCAGCAAGGAACGAAATTTCCGCCCGTTCTAAGTGAGTTGAAATTGTAGTAACCCCTTGATCCCCATCTCCACCACCATCATGAATAGTTTTAAGCACTGAGTCTGGACGCTCATAATCTGTGGGAATTGCAAGTGGTTGTTCATAAAGAGAATAGGACGTCAATCCAACTTCAAACTTGAGTGGATCATTTTGCGGCTTCCATCCGCACCCTCTTGCGATTGTATAGTTCAAAATTCCTCTGGCATTGTGGGTTCTAGCTAATTGGACCTTTTGCATTAGAGGTGTAGGATAGCTCATAAGACAATCCAAATTGTCTTTCTTGTTAATAATTTCTACTGCGGTCACCAGATACGCTTCCATACTGGTATAATATTCTGGACCAGAGGGGGTCCTAGCTTGGTTTGAAATCTATTGTTAGGAAATCAGACATTTAAATTTAAATGCACTCCATGAATATTTCAATCAAGCTGACTCACCGACCAATCACTTCGAACTGGGAGTTTGTCATACATCAATTTAGCAATGTGGCACTTGTTGCACGCAAGTCGCCAGCTGATTTCATCGGCAATTGCTTTTCCTAAACGAGGCTCCTGCCCATCCTTAGTAGAGGTTTGCTTCGAGTAAATCTCAGAAAATGTAGTATGGAGCTGAAAAGAATTCGGGAACTTTCAGGTTCAGGCTTATGCACTGGATGTGTTACTACACGTGTGACCTAAGCCACACAATACAATGAAAATTAATAACCTTCCGAAAACCTACATGTTCTATATTAGGTTTATCGTTAAGCTTATCGACAAGTCGCATGTCCTGCAAGCAATTGGCTTCAGCTAAGTACACTTGTATTCTCAGGCTGTCCAGTTCCGAGCCGCCACATTTCCAATTCTCTTGTATTGACACGAAATAACCAACAATATGTTCCATCTGGTTTTGCAAGTGTGTATAAAAAAGAGGGTCGTTTGTCGTCAGTAGTTCTGTGAGCATGGAATAAAATGTATAGTTAAAACCAATTCGCTCGCGCTCGGCCATTTTACCTTGTATACTACGACAACAATCAACAACAGCGCATCCCACAGTGGCTGTTATTTCCGTTCGAAGCTCTGCGAGCTTTGCATCAGTTGCAAGTGAAATCGCTTGTGAATAACAATCCCACATGGAGGTCAGTATTCCAGTTCCCGCAGTACTATAAACGTTAGCGTCGTAGCTTTTTAGATCTGAAATAAAACATTTTAAATTACACCCTAACAATGTTAATCCAGTTATAGAGTAGAAAATAAGCCAAAGTGGGGATCTAGAAACCACATTAAGCTGAATTTTTAGGGCTCTTTGTCAAAGATAAATAAATGCGCACTGAGCACTTGTACTTACGGGGTATCATATTGATTTGGCGCTTTCCTTGGGACAATGTACACAGGAAATCTAAATCTGGGTTGTTTTTAAAAATTGTGTTCTCATAGCCTAGTGTACATTTCCCAAAGTCACCCTCAGAAAAATCCGAACCATCCAAGTTTGCTGCGAGAAGATCCCCAGCAATTCGCCAAGCCATTGACGTCAATTCCTCTGGTCCGGTCTCATTTAAGAAGATCGCCCACTTCGCACAGAAACGCCCCAGAAGTGTGTGGCAAGGAGACTGAGACCAAGCGTAGTGTGCAATGCAAAGGAATAGTATAGCAAGCTTTTCCCTAAAGAGCAAGGTCACGTTTAGTTTCTGAACCTTCGCTTCTTCAAGATCCTGTTGCTTCTTTTTCTTCTGCTTCTCAACGGAAACTTCCTCTATCATGCTTTACAGACAATTAGTTGACAATTAGGAATTAGGGACACATTTGGAAGGAAAGCAGCACATTGACCATACTTACCAAAAAGCGGAAGAAAACAAGTCAAAGAGCTGCTTGCAAGTGTAGAAGAAAGCCCAGTCAGAAGGATGAGGAATTTTGTGTGTTGAAAGAAGATACCTTGGGTAATGCTTTTCCTTCAGATCCTTCGAAGGAAATTTGGCTTTAATTTTGCCCAAAAATATATCTCTCTTCTGCATTGCTCGGAGAAATGATCTCTTGGGCTGGTAAGTTTTTTGAGCAGGAACTTCATTCGCTGTAGGGATTTCAGGTTTCTGAATCGGAGCTGTGTACGCAGCCTTATGGCAACTGAAAGTATTTGGGTTTTGAGGCTCGCAGTCCGAAATTTCTTTCCTCTCCATCTCAAGTTTTACTTCCTCATCTTTTAGAATTGCTAATTCACTTGGCATGTTTATGCTTTCTGGTAAAAATTCCATAATGATAGAACTGTGCTTGTCATACGATTTGACATTTTGAAGCTCATATGGTTTTTTATCATCTTCCTTTCCTATTTTAGCCCATGCTTCCGGGCCAAGTCCTGGAAAAGCCTTGCTCTTGTCAGATGTATTACTCAATACTTCGTTCCACTTCTTCGGATCAAAGCTATTTTGAAACATATTGAAGAATTTCCAGTCAGGATAGCGGTCGTCATCATCCGTATATTTCAAGGTCAAAATATCGCGGATGCCGGATGGCCCGGAATAATTTTCCCAGTAGTAGCTCAAGTCAGTTTTGTGATCTTCCCGGCCGTTCATTAATTTCAGTTGCGGCTTGTGAACATCTATTGTGGAGTTAAGCCTTGAACTCAACACAAAATAAAGTGCAGCAAGAGAAAGCTGTTTTGGACAACAAAAATTTACAAACATTAAAATAAGTCTTGACTCCCCGATGAGCGTTACAAAATTAGAATGTATGGGAGTGAGTAAAATACGGCCAAGAATGCACACAACACTAAATTAAAAAGAAAGACCATCGACTCCTTACCCCAGGGTAATTATCCTCAGGGTAAATATACAAAAAGTGTTTCATCATTCCCAATACGCTACTGGGTGGAAGAGAAGTGTAGGAAGTAGCGCAAATTCTGGAAGCCACGAAAAAATGTATATTAGACAGAAATTTCTTCATGAGCATTAACCATTCATTATTAATTGTACCTGTAAAGTAGATTAGCAATGGAAGGCATTACTGGATTCGCGTCTGGCGCTTTCGAGTCATTTTTGATGCAAGCAGTCACATCGTAAATATCAAATAATTCCCCTCCAGGAGCTAAACGTCAGAATAGAAAATTTAACCTAGCAATCCTCAGCTCCCTTGCAGCTTCTAGTAGAGGAAATTCCTCTACTAGAAGCTGCAAGGAAGCATGGTGATGTTTTGTAGTAAGTAGTGCCACCTGAGTAGCAAGCAAATAATGCTTACCTTTGTAAAACCAGTATGTGTGTCCCGGCTTATTAACTGTGTCCTTCAACAAAGCAAATAACTTTTGAGACTTCTCAACCACCATGTTCGCTTCATTTGACTTTATCATGTC